>CM031573.1:1435067-1652666 GCA_018467065.1 Ephestia elutella | reverse complement strand
TTTTGTTTTAATATTTGCAGTACACACATATATATTAAGTTATCACTTTTTCATCATATCAGCCACAAGAATTCCACTGCTGGACATAGGCCTCTCTCAAAAGCTTCCACAAAGTATTCAATACAATACCTAGATTGTATTAAATACGACCCTTTAATGCGTTTAGCGTCTTCCTGTGAATTTGATGATATCGTCAGACCATAGTTTGTGGATGTCCTACCTATACATCATCGTGTAATTGTCTATGCAGCGTCATCCAAACTGGTATTAAATTATTTTTTTTGACTGTTCTTGTATCTATGGAATACCAGCGTGGTCCTTGCCACGACACATTGCTGAGTGGAGATCATTTTGGTGCATATTATTAATACTACCTGTATTTTTTTTGTATTTTTATTGTATGTGTGCCAAATAAATATTTTTTCTTTCTTTGTTTCTTTTCTGTCCTGCTCTACGGTTGCCGATACGTGACCGCCACTCCAGAACCCTTCTGTCCCAATGGCTATCTGTTATTTATAAAACAATTTCATAACAATCAACAAAACATTACGCTTGTTTGTAATATATTGGGTAAAACTAAACGCAGGCGTTTCCTGTTATCGCCGCCAGGCGTTTCGGGGTTCTCACACTGCTAGCGTGGATGGCGTCGCCATTGCATGGTCCAGGGCGATATCGGTTTGATTTTAATACGCGGAGCGGTCTCGCGTCTTTTGCTTGTTGTTTAGTTTGAGTGATAATTGTGAATTTCCTGTTTGTCAAATAACTATTGAATTTGTGTTTGTGGAAAACTCTGTTATTGTGACTTTTTCTTGTGAGAGGTGAAACGTGGCTGGCTGTTCACATCTGGCTGTTCCCGAGGGAAACTACGTGTGGAAGAAATCGGCTTAGTTGTTATGGGGAATTGAGATCTCAAGGGTTAGGTAGGGTGATTAGAATTCCCCTTCCCCGAAGACACTCAAGTTTGGATCCGAAGAGAAAGAAGATTTAATTTGGCAAGTGTTCAATTGTATTTAATTTATAGGTTAGGTTATCATATAGGGCCCTGTAGCTCCCTTCATAAGCTACGGTGGTAGCAGACTGCGTATAGCTTAAGTTAGATTCTAGTCGGACAAGCGTGGTGTCGCGTGGAGATTTTTTCCCGGTACTTAATTTTACCGGGAGATTTTTTCCCGGTAAAGTTCCGGTACAGAATTCTTCCCGCCGCTTCGTTTGTCCGGATTCTCTCTGCCACATTTTCTGGCAGCAGAGCGTAGTTGCTCTGCACATTTTCTGGTAGCAGAGCGTAGTTTATCTACCCTCTATTTGTTCGTTTGTAAAAAATAATTAATTGTTTGTAAAAATTATTAGATTTTTCTTAGTTTGTTTGTATACGAATATTTGTAACCTTTTTTGTATTTGTTTGCGGTTTGTACCGTGCGTTCCGGGTTTGTGCCATTCTCATACCTCCCGCGGTTCTTCGTGTAGTTGTTTGATTTTGTTGTTTTTTATTTACCTTTTGTTATTTTTTGTTTGTGACTTGACGCGATGGCGAAGGCCTCCAATGCTAGGGCGACACTCGCCAACGAATTGAGATGGTTTGTGACGGCCTGAGGACTCCTGTCCCGGAAGGACAGGGAGGGCGCCATACTGCTAAGAGCGGATCACCTCCACTCACGATTGATTAGCGCGGAAGCGGCCATGGCGGCGCTTACCGAAGCCGATCTTACCCCGGAGGCCTACGCAGGTCACATGGCGGACATGGACCAGATCCCGAGTCTGCACGATGATATCGCGGAGGCGGTGACCGCAATAAGGGCGAGACAGGCTGGCGGACCAGCCCCTCGCACACCTGTTAGACAGGAAGGACCAGCGGTTACTGGTCGGCTCCCCACCCTTCAGCTGTCCCACTTTGGGGGTAGGATGGAGGAGTGGGTAGCATATAAAAATATGTTTGAGTCCCTGGTCGTAGCACGACAGGATTTGTCGAAGGCCCAGAAGATGGCCTACCTCCTCTCCACTCTTGAGGACGAAGCGCGGTCGCTCATCCAGCACCTCCGGGTGGAGGACGACCAGTACGATACGGCTTGGGAGTTATTGAACTCCCGCTACCAAAACTTACGTTTGCCAGCGGATGCGCACGCTGCACAGTTGATGGCCCTGCCCAAGGTGGCCAACAGGGCACAGTTGCGCCTGCAGTTGCTCACGCCCGCGTTACAGTGGCCTGTAACGCGCTCCGCACACTGGGGCTGCCGGTGGACCAATGGTCTTTTTTGTTGGTGCACATTGTATTGGGCAAATTGCCCAATGACATCCGCTCGCGGTTTGAGCGCGAAGATGCGGAACGGGATAGCACCACCCTACCAACATTCACTGACTTGGTGAAGTTTTTGGAGTTTGAGGCACGGGCGGCTGAGAATACCATGACGGACTCAGCGCCATCCAGAGCGCCTGAACGTAGGCCCTTGGAACCCTCATGGCGAGGGAGGCCTCAACAGGACGGCAACCGCCACCGCGTGGAGCTGGTGCGCGGGTTGCACACACGGCAGCAGTCGCGAGGGACGCGGACTGCCTGCAATGTGGTCGGATGGGCCACAGCCTGCTACAATGCAGGGACTGGCAGAGACTGCCAGTACAAGATAGGCGCCGCATGGCAAAGCGGCATGAACTTTGCTTTTATTGTTTGGGCGGTCACTATGCACGGGACTGTTCCAGTGCCATACCATGCAGTGCATGCCGTGGGCGGCACCACGCGATGCTTTGCATGAACCGCAACGGGGATGGCACCCGGATGTTGAGGCAGGGGTCCCCTATGGGCGGGGGCGCTCCTGCGCGAAGCCCTCCACCACCGGACGGAGGACGCGGCTTCGCTTCGTCGCACCCTCGGGAGGGGGGTCGCGTACCTGCGCGGGTCTTGGCGGACCGGGACCACGCGCCCCAAGGTCATGGCCAGTATGTAGCTGGCCAGGCCCCGGATAGGGCCCCCATGGGCGGGGGCCCTAGATCGGACGTGAGAGTGGGGACACCCCCCTCCACGCGGGTTACCAATACCCAACACATGCAGCCGCAGCGGTTTTCTCCGCCGCTGCACGAGTACCCACGGCTGGAGTACCACCCGCCGTACCATATGTAGGGCCGGGCCGCGGGTTATGCCCCCCCTCAGATGGGGATGTGCACTCGCCCGCCATATTATCCGGGTCAGTGGCGCGCCCCTGGTTTGGAGAGAGTGGGGAGCCCGTAACTAGCTTGCTCCCTTGCTGGGACAGAGCTAAGCGGACGGTTCTGCTCCCTACCGCGGTGGTCCGCGTATGGGGTCGTAGGGGGAAGCCATTAATTTGAGAGCTCTGTTGGACTCAGGGGCTCAAAGCAGTTTGGTTACCACTCGAGTGGCACGCCAGTTAGGTTTAGTCGTGGAAGACTCGCCTGTGCCACTTCTTGGAGTTGGTGGCATATAAGTGAAGTGCGTCTGACGCGGCCAGGACACTTGTCACCTTTTCTTCGCTGAAGTCCTCCACAATGAGGATCACGACTTCGGCTATGGTAATGGGATACCATTGCGGGTTGGCACCCCTCGACAGACATACCGCCGGGTGTGTTGTCTTTGGTTTCGGGTCTGGATTTGGCCGACCCCTTTGTCTTTCATCCCGGCCCAGTGGACTTGCTCCTGGGCTCGGACGTATTGGGTTGGATTTTGTTGGGTACACCGAAGGCTCTGGGTTCGTCTTCACTGATGGCAGTGTCTACGATTTTTGGTTTTGCCCTGATGGGCCCTGTGTTTGATAATGGCACCGCGGAGGAGCCACCGGTTGTCGCATCTGCGTCCTTGGCCAAGACCATGCAAAGGTTTTGGGAGGTGGAGGAGCCACCTATGAGTTCCAGGATGGATCCGGAACACGCTGAGTGCGAAGCCCTTTTTCGATCAACCACGGAGAGGTTGCCCTCCGGTCGGTTTGTAACTAGGTTACCCTTTGTTGCCTCTCGTCCTAGCCTAGGGCAAAGTAGGGCGCTTGCGGAGAAACGACTGCTGTCCATGGAGCGACGCATGCAGTGTGACTCACGTACTTCGCGATAAATATATTGAATTTATGCAGCGAGTACGAGGATTTGGGTCACATGTCTCCGGCTCGAGTTGATTGGAGCTCAACTGAGCATTATTTTTTGCCCCACCACTTTTGCGGTGGTGAAGGCTCTCAACGGGCAAGTTGCGGACTGTCTTTGATGGGTCCGCACCCACTTCGAACGGGGTTTCGTTGAATCTGTGTTTGCATTCAGGTCCCAAATTGCATAGGGACATAATTGACATCATCTTGAACTTTAGAAGACATCAAGTGGTTTTTGGTGCGGACATCCGGATGATGTTCCGCCAGACAGTCAGACATCCTGAGGACAGGCGATTCCAGTTGATACTCTGGCGTGAGCGCCCTGAGGATCCTGTGACGGTGTATGAACTCAACACAAACACGTATGGTTTGAAATCTAGTCCCTATATCGCCATCAGATCATTGCTTGAATTGGCAGAGCGGGAACGGATCCGCTTTCCTCGTGGGGCTTCCGTGCTGTCACGTGACTTGTATGTTGATGACGTGTGCACCGGAGCCCAAAGTATTGAGGAGGCCCTCCTACTGCGGGATGAATTGATTGGAAATATTGAAGACAGGGTGGCTACGAGCTACGTAAGTGGTTGTCTAATGAGCCTAAAAGTCTTAGAAGGGATCCCGGAGGATCACCAACAGAACCCTCACCTGTTTGAGGATGTGGATGATCCCAACAGGATAGCGGTGCTGGGCATGCAGTACCAGCCGCTAACCGATATTTTCACATCCCAAGTGGACTTGGAAATACCAAAAGTCTGGACTAAGAGAACGGTGTTGTCCGTAACAGCTCGTATGTTTGATCCAAGCGGTTGGATCAGTCCAGTGATATTCTCTGCGAAGTGTCTTCTTCAGAGACTTTGGACTTTGGGCGTCTCGTGGGACGAGCCGCTGTTTGGTCCTCCATTGGATGATTGGCTCGAGTTGTTTTCATCGATTAAGGAAGTTAATCGGATTGCCTTGCCTCGTCGAATATTGCCCTCGGGAAATATCGAGCCAGCCTGCATGGCTTTTGTGACGCGTCGGAGCGAGGCTACGCCGCGTCAGTCTATATGCGGACAGTTGACGCCGATGGCCGGGTCAATGTCTCGCTTTTGTTAGGGAAGAGCAAGGTCGCCCCCATCAGGACTAGGCTGACTATTCCCAAGCTTGAGCGAGTGGAGCTCACCTTCTCTCTAAATTGTTGCATCACGTTGCCAGTGAACTGGCGGCCACGGTCGAGATACGAGACATCTTCGCCTGGTCGGATAGCCAGGTCGCGCTTGCATGGTTGCGCGCGGCCCCACATACCTTGGAGGTTTTTTGTGGGAAATCGGGTTTCCCAAATCCAGAATATCGGAATTGATATAACATGGAGACATGTGCCGGGAGAGCTTAACCCAGCGGACTGTGCCTCCCGAGGTTGTACGGCACCAGAATTGGTGTCACACCCGCTCTGGTGGGGTCCAGAGTGGCTGATGGGATCAGAAACTTCTTGGCCTGTCTGTCAGACAGATGTTACTTCTTTGAGTTTGACTGGGCTCCGTGTACATGCTGTAGTCGCTGAGACGACGTCGGAGCCGGATTGGCTACTTGCTCGGTATAGCAGCTTGGATAAGCTTCTGGGTGTTACCTGTTGGATTAAGCGTTTCATACATAATTGTAGAAACCCACAGGCAAAGCGGTTGGAGCCGATTGCAGGTGCAGAAGAGCGCCGGAGCGCATTGTTGCATTGGGTCCGTGTCGTGCAGACCGGACGGTTTGAGTCAGAGTTGGGTATTTTGGTGCGCGACGGACGCGCTAAGTTGAAGGGCGCGGTCGCTCGTTTGAACCCGTACATCGACTCGGCTGGGCTTCTTCGGGTTGGAGGCAGGCTCCGGAAGGCGGATCTTCCATATGAGACTCGCTATCCTCTGTTGTTGCCCAAGGGCGGACCCTTGGTGCAGCTTTTGGTGTCTGATCGACACATTCGTAACGCCCATGCTGGGTGCAATGCTTTGTTGGCTATTTTGCAACGCGAGTTTTGGATTTTGTCAGCCCGAAGAGCAATCCGTAGTGTCCTGTTTCGATGTATTGCATGTTATAGGTTGAAGGCATCCACGATGCAACCACAGATGGGTGATTTGCCCGCTGATCGAATCCGACCTGCGAGACCGTTTGACGGCGTTGGAACCGATTTTGCCGGTCCCTTTTCGATCAAGGCTTCTCCCTTTCGTAATGCCCGTATTGTGAAGGGCTATTTGTGTGTATTTGTTTGTTTGGCCACCAAGGCTGTCCATTTGGAGGTGGTATCGGCTCTGACTACGGAGGCCTTCGTCGCCGCGTTGGATCGCTTTGTTTCGCGTCGAGGTCTACCTTCCCTTATTAGGTCTGATAATGGCACAAACTATAAGGGAACTGTAAATTATCTTAAGGATGTTTCTGTGTTTATTGATAAAAATTGTACTAGTTTAAGTCAACTTGCTGCCCAAAGGGGAATAACCTGGAAGTTTAGTCCCCCAAGTTGCCCCCATTGGGGAGGGATTTTTGAAGCGGCTGTGAAATCCGCAAAGACCCACCTCCGCCGCATTATCGGAGAAACGGCTCTAACTTTTTTGAAGAGCTGGCCACAGTGTTTTGTAAAGTTGAGGCGGTCCTCAACTTTCTCGTCCCTCTCTGTCCGCTATCTCCAGATCCAAATGACTTGGAAGCTCTTCACCCCTGGTCATTTTTTGGTGGGAGGAGCCGTTGAATGCCCTGCCCGAATACCCGTGGAAGGATGAACGCGTATATCGGTTGTCGCGTTTTCAAATGTTGCAGCAAATGAGCCAGGACTTTTGGCGTCGCTGGTCGCTTGAATATTTGCATTTGCTGCAGCAAAGAGGTGAAGTGGACAGAACCCAGGACTGAGCTTCTCCCAGGGAGGGTGATTTAGTATTGTTAAAAGAGGCAAATTTGCCCCCTCATTGCTTTGGCGACGAGCTCGCATATTACGTTTGATTCTTGGCGGAGATGGCACTCCGCGTGTGGCTGAGGTGTTGGTCGACGGTTCGATTTTAAGGAGAGGTGTGACCTCTCTCGCCCGCCTTCCCGTAGAGTAAGCTAGCGGTCTGCTTCTCAGACCGGGACGGGGGGATGTTTGTAATATATTGGGTAAAACTAAACGCAGGCGTTTTCGCATTGCTGCCGCCAGAGGGCGTTCGGGGTTTTCACACTGCTAGCGTGACTGGCGTCGCCATTGCATTGTCCAGGGCGATATCGGTTTGATTTTAATACGCGGAGCGGTCTCGCGTCTTTTGCTTGTTGTTTAGTTTGAGTGATAATTGTGAATTTCCTGTTTGTCAAATAACTATTGAATTTGTGTTTGTGAAAAACTCTGTTATTGTGACTTTTTCTTGTGAGAGGTGAAACGTGGCTGGCTGTTCACATCTGGCTGTTCCCGAGGGAAACTACGGGAAGAAATCTATTTAGTTGTTATGGGGAATTGAGATCTCAAGGGTTAGGTAGGGTGATTAGGAATTCCCCCTTCCCGAAGACACTCAAGTTTGGATCCGAAGAGAAAGAAGATTTAATTTGGTAAGTGTTCAATTGTATTTAATTTATAGGTTAGGTTATCATATAGGGCCCTGTAGCTCCCTTCATAAGCTACGGTGGTAGCAGACTGCGTATAGCTTAAGTTAGATTCTAGTCGGACAAGCGTGGTGTCGCGTGGAGATTTTTTCCCGGTACTTAATTTTACCGGTAGATTTTTTCCCGGTAAAGTTCCGGTACAGAATTCTTCCCGCACGCTTCGTTTTGTCCGGATTTCTCTCTGCCACATTTTTCTGGCAGCAGAGCGTAGTTGCTCTGCACAATTTAAATCTTCTATTAATGGACTGTAACTTTATAACTCATATCATCCTGTCCTATAAAGATATAATTATATCTTTAACCACCTTATTATTCAAGTAAACATAACCTAATATAAACGTTGAACATGTTGTTCAACATTTCCTAACGGACCTGATCGCCCATAATGATTTCCAAATAAATGTTTAAACTATTGTAGGCTTAAGTTGTTTACAACCTGGCCCATTATTTGGTACATTATTAATAAAATTTTGTTTTTATCCAATACCACTTTAAGGTGTGATTAGATGTTCTTTGCTTGCTTTGCTCGGTATTATTTATATTCTCAATGATTAAAAGTCTCTATCCTATCAACAACATAAACCAATCAGTTGTTTTGGTTTATTACAATGATTTATCATTTCATTTACAATGGAGACTGTCTTATAAAATTATTTAATATTGTTAAATTTCGATGGTCTGGGTATTTTAAAATACAGGTATCCTAACTAATATTATAAATGAGAAAGTGAGTTTGTTTGTTTGTTTGTATGTTTGTTACCTCTTCACGCTTTATGTACTGAACCAACCTTCCTGAAATTTCGCATACATATAGTTAGAAGGATGAAGAAGGACATAGGGTACCTTTCATCCCGGGAAAAAGCACTGTTCCCGTGGGAAATTCACGCGAGCGAAGCCGCGGGCGAAAGCTAGTTTAAAAATAAATTCTCTTTCAGTCTTTGTAATCCAAACAAAATTTTCGGGACTCGTTGCGTATATTTGTAGTTCGGGCCATTTAGCGAGGCGGTTAAGCTTGGGACAATATTGCGTGGGACAGGTTGTGAACAAATCGCGATCGTAAAGCAAGAATTATATTCAGGTGTTGGAATTTCTTCATTGGGTGACCTGCGCCCACGTAGGTTGTCGGAAGCTGCTAAAATGGCTGTTTTATGTCCCTTGTCTTATGTAACTCGTGATTTTAGGGTATGGTCTTACTATTTAATTATACATTTGTACAATTGTCATTTTATTTATGAGCAATAAAGTTATTTTGTATTGTTTCATAAGTAAATTTTTTTTATGCGTTACTTCTCTGCTATTTTTATTCGGAAATATCACTAGATTTTAGTTTAAAGAATAAAGATAAAATCTGTCTGAATACTGAAGAAATGTCTCATTTTCATATTTGTTGTGTACAATAATTTAAAATGAATTGATGTTTGTGTTGAAGACAAAAAATTTAAAATCGTGTCGATAGAAATAAATATTTTTTTAGACGTTTATCGAAATAGCCTGGCGGCGCCTGCTAGCTCACGTGGTTAATAAGGATCTGTTGCTTTCATTAAGGATAAAGAAATAAAACACGTAAAGGGTAATTTCTATAAATTTGTTCCTAATTGGAATAGCTTCAAAACGCTTGAAGTGAAGCTCCACCTTTACGAATCGTAACGCTATCGTCAGAACTATCTGTCAGTTTGTTCATCGCTTCATTTTAATACGTCCTCTATATGTAGATATGAATTGTGACAGTTATTGCAACAAATCATATTCGTTTGTGGAAATATAACGTGTATCGTAACGTATGAATTTAAATTAAATAGTTTTTGGTGACAAAGTTATGTGGCGTTTTTATGGTAAACTTGAGGTTTCCCATGCTTTTTTATAGCGTTAAAGTTATAACCAAATCACAAAATATAAACAGTTCGTTTTTCGCGCAACTTTTTACTGCGCTGCACTAAACTGTGGAATAAACTTCCGAATAGGTATGACATTGGGGCCTTCAAGAAAAGATATCGCATCAGTGACCCTTATAGGGTTGCTGGTGTCCATGGACTGCGGTGATTGCTTACCATCAGGCAACCCGCAAGTTCGTTTGTCTATATATTCTATATAAAAAACTCTTCTATTTCAAGGTTTTGACAGAAAATTGACTGAAATTCAAATCTTTTTATCATTTTAAGACCAACAACGACACAGGGGTCGACTGATATAACTAAGGATTACCACCATGGTGTGAGTGGCATAACTACTCTAATTTTTTGTATTTGTATTTATTTATTCGTGAACAAAAAAAATTGTGTTCGAATTATAAAAGAACTTAATCCTACCCAAACCAATACATTAAAATTCATCTAGAGAGTAACAGCATTTTTCCGCAAGTAGAGTTTTTAACTTTTTCATTAAATGGTTTTTACTATGTATAGCCTTTGGCTCTTTAATTAGGTACTAGATTTATAACACTCTTATTTTTCATTGTGAGTTAAAAATATCACCTTTAACAATGGAGCATAGTTTGTCCACCCTAGATCTTTATCAGTGCTTGCCATTGACAGGGCATTATGACGTCATGTGCAGTGACGTAACGGCTTATCGCCGCCCGTCAGCTGTGACGTCATTATCGAGTGGCCAATAAGCTTATTGTTGAATGGAAAGTGTCAATCGTTAAAAATATTAGTATTTTGTATCAATTGTCAAAATACTGGGGTTTTAAATAAATACTAAGTTATACATGCCTCGGGGTGCAGCTTCTAACACAGGAGATAAAGAATTTCGAGATATAAGGTACGTACTTTATATCCCGAAATTCTTGCCGGGAATAGCACGTGCTATTCCAAGTACGGTACATTGCTATTGTATACCAAATTTCATCTTTATAAGTATTAATTCACAAACTCGCATCCAAACTTTCGTATTTAAAGTAGGAATGACTTATTTCCTTCTGGACGTAAATTCTTAGGCTACCAGGCTCTGTCTCCCTCGTATAATGTGAAGATGTTCCAAACGCAGTCAGGTGATGACAGTCATAATACCCCTAGGGCCTAGAATCTGACACATAATTATACAATCTCATTACATGTCTGTTCCTGTGGTGTGATGATATTGCTTCATGTCACTTGTGATTGTATTATTGGGTAACTGTATATGTATGTAATGTATACCTCTATACTAAATGTCTTTATCAAATTTTAAAAATAGGTTCCATAGGAGAATGACTGAGGTGGTACATACAATATTAACGTGAAGCGGTGGTGGCCGAGTGGTAGAGCGCCCGCCTGTGGATGCAAAATCCCAGGTTCGAATCCTGCCCAGGCTAGATGAGTTTGTATACCAATCTGACTCATGTAAGTTTTCATCGACCACCACTTGCTTCCGGTGAAGGAAAACATCGTGAGGAAACCTGCACTCTGTGTTGATGATTATCAGCTAGTGTGTGAAATGGAGAAGGCAATGGCAAACCACTCCATCAAAATTGCTAAGAGAGTCGTTGTGTGTGTTTCATTCTATATAATGACCACGACCCTCAGTCATGATGAAAAATGACTAAAGAGGTCTTATGACGATAAACTCAAAAACTAGGGATTTTAATTTCATCATTTCTTTATTATTAGCAACTCACTGCACTAATAGTTACCCATGTTGTTTTCTTTCTTCAATGGAAAATAGTTCATGCATGAAGAAAAGTTTAGAGTACGCTTGACATGAGCGAAGCTGTGGGAATAAGCTGATTAAAAAAAGTGCTTACCTATCTTTGATTTTCAGAAAATATGACCACGAGACTCTAAAATATTTTTTGCCATTAAAATATTCATGATTTTATTAAAGATAAAATATCCATGATTTTATTAAAGAAATTAAGTGCGTATTACATGTTTAGAAATTTGGATTACGGTATAAGAGTAATTTTATACAAAAACCGTAGCTGTCCAAATATCACGCAAAAATACATTGATTACTTTTTTAATCGGTTGAAAAAAACACATGCTACACAATACTGCCAACGCGTCAGACGAACTTTTAAAACAATGGCGGCGATACACGACCGAAGCCGGATATAGAAACTAGTGTCGGACGGTCGTATTGTCTGGCTATTTGTGCGGACCTCACGTTGGAACTGTATGTCATTTAGTTCGTATTTAACTAAGTACTGTATGACACTCTTAGAGTTGCCGTGGGAGCTTGGGAAACCTGGTGTTAGATGTTTTCGTGAGAGAAAACATCTTCTTCAGGTATTTATGTGATGACTCATCATCATCAGCCATTTTAATATCCTCCACTGCTTGGCCTTGTGGAAAAAATGCAGTATGAATTTTTGGGTTATTGTAAATTTGTCCCTAAAGTAAATTCGGTACTTAAAATTTTTCTGTAAATTCGTCCCTCGTTGTTGTTTTAATAGTAAATTCGGTACGTAAGGTATTTCGTACAGACAACAACAAAAATGAAGCACCCAATAAGATAAAATCAATGTAAAATAAGTATTTTATTAAATATTAATTTACGACAGAAGCTTCATAATTTCTCTTAAGTCTAGTACCTATGTATATAAAAAATCGGGTTAATTTCAATGCATAATATCAAAAGTATAATAATGATTTTTATATAATACAAAATCCTAAGAACTTTGATATATAATCACAGCCAGCCAATTTGCTTGCGATGTAATTTCTATTAATTCACATAAGTCAATCAATCAGGATAAATCATCATAAGTTTTCAATGATCACGGTTTAAAATAGTTATAATTTAACAAACGTTTCTAACATAAAAATCAGCTAGGTAATACATTCTGAGTTCATCAGTTTACTGCTAACTGTACATTTTACAAAAAAATAACTAGAGTGGCAAATTTACCAGAAAAAATTTATAATTTTTATCGAAGTACCGAATTAACTTTGAATGTATAGAATATTCATTAGGTACCGAATTAACTCTAGGGGCGAATTTACAATAACCCATTCATACAGCATTTTTTGGTGTTTTTCCATCGATCTCTGTAGCGCATTGGTAAAATCCTCCGGTTGGTTTTCTGGTCAGATCAAGATGGAAAATTATATTTTTTACTTTTTTATGTTTATATTTGTATCTATTAAGTACCTAATATCCTATAATACTAGGAAACTTTAGGGCTAACACAATCTATGTGGGTATATATTTATTTATTTACTGTATATTTCCAAAGAGCACTTAACACAAACATGTTGGGCGGACAATGATGGGCGGCGTTTGACCAGCTTCTGATTTGTGGTCTATGTCCTCCGCGGCCTCTGCCGGTGACGTGCTGATTGTCTCCGTCTTAGCGCTCGGCCCAAGGCTCGAGCGGTCCGCATGTTTACAAGGTCCACTACAGCTGTTACATAATGTTGTAACATTAGTTGCCTTAAACAGACTCCGGGCTGGTGTTGGGAGATGCCGTGAAAACAGAGTTAGGTAGGGTTTTTCGGCTAATAATTTATGTGATTACGGTCCATGCCCATCTCCTGTTCTCCTGTCCGAACTGCCCTTCGTCTTGTACAGTAGAGGGTCTTAATGACGCCAACGATAGGGCGGTTAATACAGGTCAAAAATAATATAATTATAGCCATTTTCGACTCTTTGGTGGGCCCAGATTTGCTCTCTCTTCTCTCTCGATGTTTCTGCATTCTCTCAACGTGGTCGGGTCTAGATCCATCATGGAAATTTTCAATGGATAGGGTCATGCCAACGAAAATTATGTGCCTTTTTGTCTTAGATTGTTCAAAAGCGTTTTCAAGAGTTAAAGATGTCTTGCTTAAATCACTTTTGAACAATAGCCGTAATGTATTTCTATATTGGCAATGTGAAAAACCTATTCTAAATTGCTCTTAAGAATTGGTTTTTCACCTTTAAAATCGCGCGAGCCTTATTTCTTGTACCATACCCAATTCTGTCACCAACAGCGCTGCGTAAACGCTCCTTGACGCCATAAAGCGGCGGTCTCACTAATGCATAATAATACATCGATGGCGTACTGTTCTGTGGCCGAATGGAACCATTGCGCATACAATTATAAGTATCTAGGTGTAAGAGCATCGTCAGCAGCACCTGTATTGCGAAAAGAGGTTTGAACTGTACCGACAGACATAAGGATTAATTACACTTAAGGATTTGTCAGAGCACTGATAAATACACAAAAGAAAAGAATACAAAAGAAAGATATTACAAATAAATTATTACAAAAAATAAATTTCATGCGAACAACGACGTGGCCAACCTAAAAGTTAAAATTTAAATGAAATGACGTGTAAAAATCGATGTTATTTGTCGACTCAACTAACAACTTCACTAACTAACTAAAGAAAGAAATCTATGCTTTGGCACGGACAGACCGACGTCATTACTCATGTGGCAAAGTGGCTCATTACTCAGCGATTTTAATCTGCGTCTGATAAAGCGACCAATCGCAGCGAATAATCGCCCGTGTGCGCTCCGCCGCAATTTGTAAGGATTAGATGTCATTTGTATGTGGAGATTCTTTCATAAACATGTGATATTTTGACTTTAACCCCATACGAAAAGATAAGTATTATCATAGGCGTTAGTATTATAGGGTGCTTGTCAACTGGTGTACTAAGTATAGTGGAAACAACGCTTGGGAATCACAAACTGGTATCCCCGGTCCTGTGGTCGAAAGTTCCTCCGTTCAAATCCTGATTTACAGACCTATATGATCATGTCTTCATCATTGCAGCCTTTGTTTCGTCCGTCTTCGGACATAGGCCTCCTCCATACTCTTCCATGACTCCCTGTCTCTAGCCTTCCTCATCCAGTTGTGACCGACATGCTTCCTAATATCGTTCACCCATCTCTCTGCTGGACGACCCCTTCCTCTCGTGGTCTCTCTAGGTCTTCTCTCTAACACTCGTCGAGGCCAACACTCAGTGCCCATACGCGCAACATGTCCTGCCCATCTCCACTTATGACGTCTGTCATCCCAGTCTTTTGCCTGATCTGATCAAGTATGGAAGATTTAAAAGACCAGCACTTGCAAGGACTATAGGGAGATGGCATCTTTGTGAGTTTGAGAACAGTTTTAGCAAATAATAAACCAGCTCTCTTTTAAATCTATGTCCCTTTCTCTCCATCCCCTTTTAGTCTAAGATCTTAGGGCATATTTACGACATATTCAAGATAAACAGCCGTACTGATATCTGATAGTGGTTATTACCTAATATATAGTATCAACTATCCATAGGCTAGCTTGAGTAAGAGATTACATCGGTATGCCTGACGTTGGATCGCCACAAATCATTGGCTAAGAGGCCTGTAACACTGTCAAGAAGTATGCGTTCCTATTTCAGATAAAATGAAAAAAAAAAATCTGTGAGTGAAAGCATCTCGCCCCCTGTATTACAGGGGATCAAAATTAGATTAGCGTGGCTGATGTGGCCACACTGCTAGAAAATGATTAGTTATGTTAAAATTATCTTTAAGCTTTGCATTTAGTAAAAATGGGGTGTTCATTTTAAGAATTCAAGATCTATGTTATCGAGCGTCTTAAAACAAAAGTACACAGTATTTTAGTGTTGAGTTAATTTAATTTGTTTTAGTTGTCCTTTTACATTTTGTATTTCCGTGTTTTTATATCCGTTTATATCAGTCAGTTAGTCAAATTATTAATTAAGAGTATCATATCATGACATATATCATAGAATTATAAATTGTTATTATTTTTTCTGGCTGTATACGAATCCTACTCCTACCCACGAGAAACAGGTGCGATAATATGTATGTATTGTATGTGTGCGAAACGTCTGTAAATTTAGCACATACTACATTCGGAAGGGCCGGCAATTTTCGCGGCGGCGACTGACGTGATTTACTCCACGTACTAACTACCGCCTAAACCGAAAACATGGTTCAACGCTTAGCGAGAATTTTTAAGAAAAAACCTTAGCTTCTTAACTGCTGCTGTTCCTATCGATCTATAATTCCTCTCATCTTCTGGATTCGACTTACCGAATTAGATAAATCTCAGGACCATTAAAACGGAAAGCTAAAATCGAGTCAAAAATGCTGCAACCAACACAACGTGAAGCCAAACCCACTCCAAGTTTATCTATATTATGAGTCTGCCGAGCAAAATTATGACGACTGCAAAGCGTCTGTGTTCGCTCTCTTTCCTTCTTCCACACTCGCGTGTGATTCTGTCCCTTTCCGTCGCGACGCTATGCAAGTCTTGCAGTGATTCTCTGGATGACCGTCAAGGGAGACACAAGTAGAGTTTATTGGGCCGTCGAGGTAAAGTTGGGCTCTATACCTCCTTATCTTACGAAGGAAAGGATTTTTAATTAGATTTTTCTTAGCTGGCGGAATTAGAATGTCTGCTGCGAAAATACAATAGTTTTTTACACGAACAAGTTGCTAGCATAGTTTACAGGGTTCATGTATGTTTGTTGAAACATTTGTTTAAATCTAGACTTCAGAAAACTTATGTTTCCTTAGAGCAATGCTCTAAGGTAAGGTTATACTAGATAATGTTGCTCACACCACACAAATGATGATATTTTTAGGTACCTATCATTATCCCAAGCTGTTTATTGAAACAGCTTGGGATAATGATAGGTGCAAAGCTGCTTGCTGATTGCTTTGGCTAATTTTTTAGTGCAGGCAGATAGGTAATCGTATATTAAAGGATATTATGACTCAAAATTCTCGCAGGAGCAAAACCCCTGGACGTAGCTAGAAATTCATATTAACTTGATGAAAATATCAACAGTATTAACATTTATTTTTATAAAAATGTATGAGGAGTAGCAAAATTTTCACATACAGTGCGAGTTAGGTAATACTCGGTCGCATTCCCATGCTAATCAGCGTATCTCGCAGACTGCATCTAATGCACTGGCTTGCATACAAACTGGGTAACTGCATTTTACGGTCTTTTACTTTTGAATTTTATGCGCTGAATTATTTGTCTAGATACAGGGTTTTGCGAGAAGTTCAGCTTAATAAGATGATTCTTTGTTACCGCAATTCTTGGGGTCATATTCTACCCTTCAAAAATGAACTTTGATGCGGTAAAACTTGGATGCTTAAAAACTAACTATATTAGATTTACCTTTATAGCCCGGGAAGTAGTGTCATCCAATGTATGGAACCTGCAAATTTTGGTATCGGAAGAATTCACTTGGCACAGGTGTTATATACATGAAGTTAAGCTAATTTAGCCTGGTAGCCTTCCACCCCCCCCCTGGTGGGTAGGTAGGGGGGGCATTCAAAGATACACGCCGCCGCGCTTTAGTTAAAAAATCATATCAGGTTCTATTTACCTACCACCTCGAGTTTGGTGTCATTTTCTAGTAAATCAGGTATGAGGAATTCATTTTTGAGACATTTAGTATATAGTTTAATAGAAAAAAAGGAAAATATTGACGAAAATATCAAAATCGGTTTGTTATTCTTTTTATTCAACTGTCAATATTTTTGAAAATCCTGAATTTTGTGCAAACAAAAAAATACTATATTAAAGGATATTTATCTAGCCTTTAAAAAATATATACTTACTTTAATATATAAAGTTATCATAGATGTTTCTAAAAAAAAATCGGACATGGTGCGCGACGGTGCCTAGGAACTTTTACAGTAGGCTAGTTTCTCATCCTTTTGTTGACATATTAATTTGGTTTTATATGCAAAATATACAGAATATGTACTTTACTTAGTTATTGACTGTCTCTTATGGTCTGATGAATAAATAATAGTATTTTTAGGGTTCCGAAGTAAACATGGAACCCTTATAGTTTCGTCATGTCTGTCCGTTTGGCTGTCCGTCCGTCTGTCCGAGACTTAGCTCAAAGGCTATTAATGTTATCAAGTTGTTATTAGGTATAGATATACATATTAATTACGCGGATAGAAATGTAGAAAAAAACCATGAAAAAAAATTTTTTTTAGGGCGGTTCCCCTATGGCTAAAGAGGGGATGATTTTTTTTTATCTCGATTATACCATCGTGTGGGGTATCATTTGATAGGTTTTTCAAAAATATTATGAGTGTGTAAACATCATATTTTGATTTAGGGATCCGTTTGTGAAATATTTGACTTTAAAGTGCAAAATTTTGTTAATAGTCAAGTGTCCCCCCTTTCGAATAGGAAAATAGTTGTCGGTGGATACGGGAAAAAGTCATGATACGTAGTAAAGATAATAAATTTAAAAGGAAAACTATCACTATTATGTAGGCTTTACACTTTAACTAGTAATAGCGATTTTAGTATCTTCTTCTTAGCGTGTCGATGCCATTCCAACGATCAAATCAAATTGCTCCCGATAAGTGTTCCGCCACTTTTACGGCCTTATCGGTGGCGGCCATCAGGTCATCCCGAGTGCAGGTGTTAGGGCACAGGGGGCAGGTCAACAAATGCTCCATTGTTTGGGGAGAGACACCACACTCGCATACATTTTGTGAGTTAGGTATAAACCCCCACCTAGCCAGGCTGTCTTTACACCGGCCCACTTGGGTTCGCAGCCTATTAAGCGTCTTCCAGGTAGGCCAAGGCAGGTCATGGCCAGAGGGTAGTTCCTCTCGCGGGGTGACAAAGTTGGCTACAGCGTGGTCTCTCTCCCAAAGTGTGGATCTAGCCTCCTTTACACCACAGTCAAGGGCTCCAACACTTCTCATAAAACTATTGCGGCTTTTTAACCTTTGAGGGACAGAACAGTGGTTATGCAGAGGGTGTCTACAGTCTTGCAGCTGGGACTTACGTTCGGTGGCACCAATTACCTCTCTGCGGACACTAGGAGGCGCTATACCAGCAAGTGGATACAGCATCTCTGTCGGGGTCGGCTTCAAACATCCAGTTATTATCCGGCAGGTCTCATTGAGAGCTACGTCCACCTGTCGGGCATGCGAGGATCTGCCCCACACCTGGCACGCGTATTCGCCCGCTGAGAAGCATAAAGCCATTCCCGTAGTACGTAGGACATCTGGAGCCGCACCCCATCTCGATGTTGTTAGACGGCGGAGAAGATTGTTTCGGCTACAAACTTTCTGTCTGGTGTTTTGACAGTTTTGTCTATAGGTGAGAGATCGGTCCAGAGTTATACCTAGGTATTTTGGGTGGCTATTATGTTTTATGGGGACTCCTCTCCACTCTATATTAAGCGTACGAGCTGAGGAGTGATTACGGAGGTGAAACACGCATGATTCGGTTTTTGATGGGTTGGGCCTGAGACTGTTCTCGTTATAATAACTGTCCAATTTACTGAGAGCCGAAGATAGATTTGCTTCCACCTCCTCGAAATTTGTGGACTGGGTTCCCAGGGCTAAGTCATCTGCGTAGATAAAGCTTGTTGTATTATTTTCGGAAATGGGCTGGTCGTTGGTGTATAGATTAAATAACATCGGGGCTAAAACACTTCCCTGTGGGAGGCCATTTCGCTGTAACCGCCATCTGCTTTGGTCAGCTAAGAGATGAACCCGAAACCTCCGATTGTGAAGTAGATCGCTAAGAACTTTTATAAATTGGCTATCCCCCGTCATAACTCGCACTTTTCCGAGTAATCTTTTTAGGTTTACTGTATCATAAGCCGCGGACAGGTCTACAAACACTACTCCAGTCAAAAGGCCCTTCTCAAAACCATCCTCGATGTGTTGAGTGAGCTTCAGAGTTTGACTGGAGCAGGATTTACCGGGTCTAAACCCTGCTTGCTCTGGAATAAGTCTAGGCTCTATGACTGAAGATAGGCGGTCTAAGAGCAGTCTCTCAAACAGCTTAAAGGTATGACACAGCAAAGAGATTGGGCGGAAGCTTTTTGGGTCATCAAGGGGCTTGCCAGGTTTTGGGATGGCAATAATTTTGGTTTTCCTCCACAGTCGAGGGATAACTGCAGACAGAAGGATGTTGTTAAACATTTCGAGAAGCCAAGAAACAGCGGTGGGACTCAGGTTTTTTAGCTGTTCCACAGAAATATTATCCATACCAGATGCTTTCCCTGATTTCAGGGAGTGAATTGCATTTGTTATTTCCTCATGGGTCAGCTCTTTGCTTATGGTATTATTGGTGGCTGTTTCTTCTTCAGGTCTAGTAACAGGACGTCTTGTACGATTGTGTGATTTGCCATTTAGAATTAGTTGGTGAGCGATTTTATCTGCTGTAACCTGGCTTGGTTGAGTTGGGGGAGGAGGTTCAGTTGTTAGTTTCCGGACTGTCGACCAGGCTTTTTTTTTTTTTTTTATTTTAGTATGAAAAATATTATATATTATATATATATATTTTCACCACAGTGGCATAATTTGGTTCATTTTAATTGAATTTTGACAGCTGCACCTAACACCGCACCGTGGCTTGCACCGAATCAGTTCACGACAAGCGGTAGCAGCAACTGGTGCAATAGTCCACTTTGGTTTCCATTTATTTAATTCAATTTCCTATCCCAAATCCGCAAATGCACTGTTTTCTAAAAAAGACTGACAGCTAGAGAATGTTCCGCCGATGGAAGCTAGTTCTCGGCTGCATCTCCTAAGAGCTGTTTACTAGGGTGTGCATGTAGAGTGTGCTGTGCATTGTGGACTCCTACTTGTCAGAAAGGCATGTCGAGTACCCAGGGAAAGACGGATGGCAATGCTGGGAAATGTCATGTGGCGTTCCGCATCCCATGCCCTATGTTTTTATCGTCCTAGACATGCACCGCCAGAAAATGCGAACATAGTGGTAGGTGGGGTCAATATCGCTATTGGTGGAACTATGAAGTACCTCGCCTGAATGAACCCTAGAACTATGAAGCCTAATCCTGGATGCCAAATGGAAGTTCTCCGATCATTTCAAGAATATGGCTCCGAAACTCTTGAAATCGGCATCTGCGTCGTCCAGGATACTGCCTAATAGGACCCAATACACCCGCGCGACGCCTTTATACTGGTGTCGTACGGTCGATGGCATTATATGGAGTCCCAATATGCGCAGATGATTTAAAAAAGGAGAGCATAATGTTGTTGCGTAGACCCCAAAGGGCTATCTGTACAATACGAGGATATCGCACAGTTTCTGCAGACGCTGCTTGTATTCTTGTTGGGTCCTTGCCATGGGATCTAGAGCCAAAAATTCTTTCTGGGGCTTTTTATGGCGTGAAGAAAATCGCGCCCTAGGTCACAATAAAGCATAGATATTCAGCGAGACTATAATGCCAAAGAAAGAAGAGGCAGAGCAACAACGAGAAGCTCTGTCAGCCGGGCCGGAGAAGAAGGGCCTATGCCCATCTTATGCCCCCTTGATAATGGCTGGCGATGGACCTGGTAATCGGTCCATCGTCCGCGTTTTTAAGAGGCTGTTATTTAAGGCAGGCGGAGTAATTATATTCGATGCAGAGTGACATTTGAAGGTCACTGCCGTGGCTGGAGAGTGTGGAAGATTGGTGGTAACTCCACCGTTCCCACCTCTTCAGTATTGGTATGTAGAGGCACCGGGGTGTTTTTAGTGGGTCCATGTCCCACATGCCGCTTCACTGCTCGACTGTCGAGAAGTGAAGCGGTATGCGAAGGTATTTTCACATAGCATTTTCACCACATTGACAAAATTTTGCACTTTAAAGTCAAATATTTCACAAACGGTTCCCTAAATCAAAATATGATGTTTCCACACTCATAATATTTTTGAAAAACCTATCAAATGATACCCCACACGATGGTATAATCGAGATAAAAAAAAAACATCCCCTCTTTGGCCGTAGGGGAACCGCTTTAAGAAATTTTTTTTTCATGATTTATTCTACATTTCTATCCGCGTAATTAATATGTATATCTATACCAAATTACAACTTGATAACATTAATAGACTCTGAGCTAAGTCTCGGACAGACGGACGGACAGACATGACGAAACTATAAGGGTTCCATGTTTACTTCGGAACCCTAAAAATACTATTATTTATTCATCAGACCATAAGAGACAGTCAATAACTAAGTAAAGTACATATTCTGTATATTTTGCATATAAAACCAAATTAATATGTCAACAAAAGGATGAGAAACTAGACTACTGTAAAAGATCCTAGGCACCGCCGCGTACCATATCCGATTTTTTTCAGAAACATCTATGATAACTTTATATATTACAGTATATATTTTTTAAAAGCTAAATAAATATCCTTTAACATAGTATTTTTTTATTTGCACAAAATTCAGGATTTTCAAAAAAATTGACAGTTGAATAAAAAAATAACAAACCGATTTTGATATTTTCGTCAATATTTTCCTTTTTTTCTATTAAACTATATACTAAATGTCTCAAAAATGAATTCCTCATGCCTGATTTACTAGAAAATGACACCAAACTCGAGGAAGTAGGTAAATAGAACCTGATATGATTTTTTAACTAAAGCGCGGCGGCGTGTACCTTTGAATGCCCCCCCTACCTACCCACCAGGGGGGGGTGGATGGCTACCGGGCTAAATTAGCTTAACTTCATGTATATAACACCTGTGCCAAGTGAATTCTTCCGATACCAAAATTTGCACGTCATGACACTACTTAATATAGACACACGAACAAAGTGCCTTCCCCTTAATAGAGACAGTAAGAAAAGTGCCGATGGACACATTCTTATTCTATAGTAACAATATAAAACTAGGTCAGAGTAAAATTACTCATTAGCCTGACATTGGGCTAGATTGTAATATTATTAGCGTATTAAATTATTTATATAAGTACGTTAAGTAAAAGGAAAAAAAAAAAAAAAAAAAAAATGACACAACTTCCCGGGCTATTAGTAGAGAAACCCTTATTATCAAATCCCCCTCAAACCTCTGAAGGGATACCGGTCCTGTCCCTTTCGGAATAGCCAAACAGACAAACAATCATGTAGATATCTTTTGTTTCAATTCAACTGTTAATCGATGTTAGAGATCAGATTCGTGATATCGTCATTGCAACGCTGTTATTGATAAATGGTTTAATATTTGCTACGGGCAATAAGTATATTTCATGTATAAATTTTGCTATTGTTTTAATCACAGAAATGTTAACACCTATTATATGAGACAATGAATGTCGCTTTCACGCTAACTACACAAAAAAGTAATGTAAATTACTAATACTCTTTATGATATCAACTGACTTATGTACGGTAATTTTCATCGACCACCTGCTTCCGATGAAGGAAAACATCATAAGGAAACCTGCATTCTGGTTGACTGTTCAATAAACTTATGTGTAATGCGACTGCTGTCAATAGATGGCGGTATTCGTTAAGTCATGTCATATACATTAAGGCGACTTGGGAAATATCTCTCACCAGTGTTATTTAGAGCACACTCGAAAAGTAGAAAAATGCGAATTAGTACCTTAGAATCCAAAGTTGCAAGTAGGCACTAGGTACCCAAACGTGACAGCATAACTCCATTTGCGAAAACAGAAAGGTTTATAAAGAAGCTAACAAAGATTAATTAGCCGCAACATAATTTAAATGCCTGAGTAATTAGTGATTCCTCAGAATCAAGTGCACTTACTTAGGCCCTTAGCAGGCAAATCACGGATATTTCATTAGCCTTAATGAACGCCATCTGTGGACACCCGGCCTAATTAACGTGACAGTTGCTTGTGTCGCGGTCTTGGCGTATGTGTGAAGTGGCCATTATTTTTTATTTTACTTTAACACTTTGACTAATATTCTTATTCGATAGTTTGGAAAAACACGCCATAGAAATCAGTCTTTCATGGAAATATTTGAGATAAAAAGTACACTATGGGTTCATACTACCTGTGTATTCATCGAAATCCGTCTAGTAGTTATTGCGTAAAAGAGTAACAAACATCCAAACAAAGAAACATCTTTCTCACAAAATTTGGCGTTTACGATATAACATAGCAAAATTATTTAGTAGCAGTAGTCAGACTTACCTTCGCCTTTTTCAAATCGGTTAAAAATACCAATCTTTCGCAAGCTGACAAAGCAATTACCCAGCTCATTTGCGCAGTGACATACAGACGTACAGTTTTATTGCACTATAAAGCTGGCCCACGCGTGGGCGTGGACTGTGATTCATGTCGCTGTGTATAATCGTTTAATCTAGCTCATGTCTGATTTGGAGCATCCGAGTTTGACGGATGTTTCTGAGAAGTGGTTTGGCAGACAAATGAAATTTCATAGATTTTCTCACTGATTACGATTAAGTAGTAATTATAATTTTGATTCATGGTGATGATTTGTCACTAACTTTGTTTTATATACTACTAAATAGGCAAAGGCAGGTTAAACAAATAAACAAACATCCAAAAGGAAGATGTTGCTATCAAAATAAAATAGCTGCAAAGTTCTAAGTTTTCACAAATAGTCACTGTCTATGTGCAGAGCAACTACGCTCTGCTGCCAGAAAATGTGCGCAGAGCGAATCCGGACAAACGAAGCGGCGGGAAGAATTCTGTACCGGAACTTCACCGGGAAAAAACCACCGGTAAAAAATAAGTACCGGGAAGAAATCTCCACGCGGCACCACGTTTGCCCGACTAAAACCTAACTAACTTAACGCAGTCTGCTACCACCGTAGCTTATGAAGGGAGCTACAGGGCCCTATACAATAACCTAACCTATAAATTAATTACAATTGAACACTTACCAAATTAAATCTTCTTTCTCTTCGGATCCAAACTTGAGTGTCTTCGGGAAGGGGGAATTCCTAATCACCCTACCTAACCCTTGAGATCTCAATTCCCCAGGACAAATAAATAGATTTCTTCCCGTAGTTTCACTCGGGAACAGCCAGATGTGAACAGCCAGCCACGTTTCACCTCTCACAAGAAAAAAGTCACCATGACGGGTACACAAACACAAAGTTCAATAGTTATTTAACAAACAGGAAATTCACAAACACAACTCAAGCTAATTAGCAATCAAAGAACGCGGAACCTCTCGCGTATTAAAAATCAAACCGATATCGCATAGGGCAATGGCGACCGTCCGCGAGCCATTCGCACGAGCAGTGTGAAAACCCCGAACGCCCTCTGGCGGCAGCAATGCGAAACGCCTGCGTTTAGTTTTACCCAATATATTACAAACATCCCCCGTCCCGGTCTGAGAAGCAGACCGCTAGCTTACTCTACGGGAAGGCGGGCGAGAGAGGTCACACCTCTCCTTAAAATCGAACCGTCGACCAACACCTCAGCCACACGCGGAGTGCCATCTCCGCCAAGAATCAAACGTAATATGCGAGCTCGTCGCCAAAGCAATGAGGGCAAATTTGCCTCTTTTAACAATACTAAATCACCCTCCCTGGGAGGCTCAGTCCTGTCTGTCCACTTCACTCTTTGCTGCAGCAAATGCAAATATTCAAGCGACCAGCGACGCCAAAAGTCCTGGCTCATTTGCTGCAACATTTGAAAACGCGACAACCGATATACGCGTTCATCCTTCCACGGGTATTCGGGCAGGGCATTCAACGGCCCTCCCACCAAAAAATGACCAGGGGTGAGAGCTTCCAAGTCATTTGGATCTGGAGATAGCGGACAGAGAGGACGAGAGTTGAGGACCGCCTCAACTTTACAAAACACTGTGGCCAGCTCTTCAAAAGTTAGAGCCGTTTCTCCGATAATGCGGCGGAGGTGGGTCTTTGCGGATTTCACAGCCGCTTCAAAAATCCCTCCCCAATGGGGGCAACTTGGGGACTAAACTTCCAGGTTATTCCCCTTTGGGCAGCAATTTGACTTAAACTAGTACAATTTTTATCAATAAACACAGAAACATCCTTAAGATAATTTACAGTTCCTTTATAGTTTGTGCCATTGTCAGACCTAATAAGGGAAGGTAGACCTCGACGCGAAACAAAGCGATCCAACGCGGCGACGAAGGCCTCCGTAGTCAGAGCCGATACCACCTCCAAATGGACAGCCTTGGTGGCCAAACAAACAAATACACACAAATAGCCCTTCACAATACGGGCATTACGAAAGGGAGAAGCCTTGATCGAAAAGGGACCGGCAAAATCGGTTCCAACGCCGTCAAACGGTCTCGAAGGTCGGATTCGATCAGCGGGCAAATCACCCATCTGTGGTTGCATCGTGGATGCCTTCAACCTATAACATGCAATACATCGAAACAGAACACTACGGATTGCTCTTCGGGCTGACAAAATCCAAAACTCGCGTTGCAAGATAGCCAACAAAGCATTGCACCCAGCATGGGCGTTACGAATGTGTCGATCAGACACCAAAAGCTGCACCAAGGGTCCGCCCTTGGGCAACAACAGAGGATGGCGAGTCTCATATGGAAGATCCGCCTTCCGGAGCCTGCCTCCAACCCGAAGAAGCCCATCCGAGTCGATGTACGGGTTCAAACGAGCGACCGCGCCCTTCAACTTAGCGCGTGAGTCGCGCAAGATACGAAGCTCTGACTCAAACCGTCCGGTCTGCACGACACGGACCCAATGCAACAATGCGCTCCGGCGCTCTTCTGCACCTGCAATCGGCTCCAACCGCTTTGCCTGTGGGTTTCTACAATTATGTATGAAACGCTTAATCCAACTGGTAACACCCAGAAGCTTATCCAAGCTGCTATACCGAGCAAGTAGCCAATCCGGCTCCGACGTCGTCTCAGCGACTACAGCATGTACACGGAGCCCAGTCAAACTCAAAGAAGTAACATCTGTCTGACAGACAGGCCAAGATGTTTCTGATCCCATCAGCCACTCTGGACCCCACCAGAGCGGGTGTGACACCAATTCTGGTGCCGTACAACCTCGGGAAGCACAGTCCGCTGGGTTAAGCTCTCCCGGCACATGTCTCCATGTTATATCAATTCCAATATTTTGAATTTGGGAAACCCTGTTTCCAACAAAAACCTCCAAGGTATGTGGGGCCGCGCGCAACCATGCAAGCGCGACCTGGCTATCCGACCAGGCGAAGATGTCCCGTATCTCGACCGTGGCCGCCAGCTCACTGGCAACGTGATGCAACAATTTAGAGAGAAGGTGAGCTCCACTCAACTCAAGCTTGGGAATAGTCAGCCTAGTCCTGATGGGGGCGACCTTGCTCTTCCCTAACAAAAGCGAGACATTGACCCGGCCATCGGCGTCAACTGTCCGCATATAGACTGACGCGGCGTAGCCTCGCTCCGACGCGTCACAAAAGCCATGCAGGCTGGCTCGATATTTCCCGGGGGCAATATTCGACGAGGCAAGGCAATCCGATTGACTTCCTTAATCGATGAAAACAACTCGAGCCAATCATCCAATGGAGGACCAAACAGCGGCTCGTCCCACGAGACGCCCAAAGTCCAAAGTCTCTGAAGAAGACACTTCGCAGAGAATATCACTGGACTGATCCAACCGCTTGGATCAAACATACGGGCTATTACGGACAACACCGTTCTCTTAGTCCAGACCTTTGGTATTTCCAAGTCCACTTGGAATGTAAAAATATCGGTTAGCGGCTGGTACTGCATGCCCAGCACCGCTATCCTGTTGGGATCATCCACATCCTCAAACAGGTGAGGGTTCTGTTGGTGATCCTCCGGGATCCCTTCTAGAACTTTAGGCTCATTAGACAACCACTTACGTAGCTCGTAGCCACCTGTCTTCAATATTTCAATCAATTCATCCCGCAGTAGGAGGGCCTCCTCAATACTTTGGGCTCCGGTGCACACGTCATCAACATACAAGTCACGTGACAGCACGGAAGCCCCACGGGGAAAGCGGATCCGTTCCCGCTCTGCCAATTCAAGCAATGATCTGATGGCGATATAGGGACTAGATTTCAAACCATACGTGTTTGTGTTGAGTTCATACACCGTCACAGGATCCTCAGGGCGCTCACGCCAGAGTATCAACTGGAATCGCCTGTCCTCAGGATGTATGACTGTCTGGCGGAACATCATCCGGATGTCCGCACCAAAAACCACTTGATGTCTTCTAAAGTTCAAGATGATGTCAATTATGTCCCTATGCAATTTGGGACCCGAATGCAAACACAGATTCAACGAAACCCCGTTCGAAGTGGGTGCGGACCCATCAAAGACAGTCCGCAACTTGCCCGTTGAGGCCTTCACCACCGCGTGGTGGGGCAAAAAATAATGCTCAGTTGAGCTCCAATCAACTCGAGCCGGAGACATGTGACCCAAATCCTCGTACTCGCGCATAAATTCAATATATTTATCGCGAAGTACGTGGTCACGCTGCATGCGTCGCTCCATGGACAGCAGTCGTTTCTCCGCAAGCGCCCTACTTTGCCCTAGGCTAGGACGAGAGGCAACAAAGGGTAACCTAGTTACAAACCGACCGGAGGGCAACCTCTCCGTGGTTGATCGAAAAAGGGCTTCGCACTCAGCGTGTTCCGGATCCATCCTGGAACTCATAGGTGGCTCCTCCACCTCCCAAAACCTTTGCATGGTCTTGGCCAAGGACGCAGATGCGACAACCGGTGGCTCCTCCGCGGTGCCATTATCAAACACAGGGCCCATCAGGGCAAAACCAAAAATCGTAGACACTGCCATCAGTGAAGACGAACCCAGAGCCTTCTGTGTACCCAACAAAATCCAACCCAATACGTCCGGAGCCCAGGAGCAAGTCCACTGGGCCGGGATGAAAGACAAAGGGGTCGGCCAAATCCAGACCCGAAACCAAAGACAACACACCCGGCGGTATGTCTGTCGAGGGGTGCCAACCCGCAATGGTATCCATTACCATAGCCGAAGTCGTGATCCTCATTGTGGAGGACTTCAGCGAAGAAAAGGTGACAAGTGTCTGGCCCGTCAGACACTTCACTTGTATGCCACCAACTCCAAGAAGTGGCACAGGCGAGTCTTCCACGACTAAACCTAACTGGCGTGCCACTCGAGTGGTAACCAAACTGCTTTGAGCCCCTGAGTCCAACAGAGCTCTCAAATTAATGGCTTCCCCCCACGACCCCATACGCGGACCACCGCGGTAGGGAGCAGAACCGTCCGCGGCTCTGTCCCAGCAAGGGAGCAAGCTAGTTACGGGCTCCCCACTCTCTCCAAACCAGGGGCGCGCCACTGACCCGGATAATATGGCGGGCGAGTGCACATCCCCATCTGAGGGGGGCATAACCCGCGGCCCGGCCATACATATGGTACGGCGGGTGGTACTCCAGCCGTGGGTACTCGTGCAGCGGCGGAGAAAACCGCTGCGGCTGCATGTGTTGGGTAGTGGTAACCCGCGTGGAGGGGGGTGTCCCCACTCTCACGTCCGATCTAGGTCCCCCGCCCATGGGGGCCCTATCCGGGGCCTGGCCAGCTACATACTGGCCATGACCTTGGGGCGCGTGGTCCCGGTCCGCCAAGACCCGCGCAGGTACGCGACCCCCTCCCGAGGGGGGTGCGACGAGCGAAGCCGCGTCCTCCGTCCGGTGGTGGAGGGCTTCGCGCAGGAGCGCCCCCGCCCATAGGGGACCCCTGCCTCAACATCCGGGTGCCATCCCCGTTGCGGTTCATGCAAAGCATCGCGTGGTGCCGCCCACGGCATGCACTGCATGGTATGGCACTGGGACAGTCACGTGCATAGTGACCGCCCAAACAATAAAAGCAAAGTTCATGCCGCTTTGCCATGCGGCGCCTATCTTGTACTGGCAGTCTCTGCCAGTCCCTGCATTGCAGCAGGCTGTGGCCCATCCGGCCACATTGCAGGCAGTCCGCGTCCCCCGCGACTGCTGCCGTGTGTGCAACCCGCACACCAGCTCCACGCGGTGGCGGTTGCCGTCCCTGTGGGGGCTTCCCTCGCCATGAGGGTTCCAAGGGCCTACGTTCAGGCGCTCTGGATGGCGCTGAGTCCGTCATGGTATTCTCAGCAGCCCGTGCCTCAAACTCCAAAAACTTCACCAAGTCAGTGAATGTTGGTAGGGTGGTGCTATCCCGCTCCGCATTTTCGCGCTCAAACCGCGAGCGGATGTCATTGGGCAATTTGCCCAATACAATGTGCACCAACAAAAAAGACCATTGGTCCACCGGCAGCCCCAGTGTGCGGAGCGCGTTACAGGCCACTGTAACGGGCGTGAGCAACTGCAGGCGCAACTGTGCCCTGTTGGCCACCTTGGGCAGGGCCATCAACTGTGCGGCGTGCGCATCCGCTAACAAACGTAAGTTTTGGTAGCGGGAGTTCAATAACTCCCAAGCCGTATCGTACTGGTCGTCCTCCACCCGGAGGTGCTGGATGAGCGACCGCGCTTCATCCTC
This sequence comes from Ephestia elutella, assembly GCA_018467065.1. Lineage (NCBI taxonomy): Eukaryota > Metazoa > Arthropoda > Insecta > Lepidoptera > Pyralidae > Ephestia > Ephestia elutella. The sequence goes on along the minus strand of CM031573.1, from coordinate 1,622,904 downwards.
AAGAGTGGAGAGGAGGTAGGCCATCTTCTGGGCCTTCGACAAATCCTGTCGTGCTACGACCAGGGACTCAAACATATTTTTATATGCTACCCACTCCTCCATCCTACCCCCAAAGTGGGACAGCTGAAGGGTGGGGAGCCGACCAGTAACCGCTGGTCCTTCCTGTCTAACAGGTGTGCGAGGGCTGGTCCGCCAGCCTGTCTCGCCCTTATTGCGGTCACCGCCTCCGCGATATCATCGTGCAGACTCAGGATCTGGTCCATGTCCGCCATGTGACCTGCGTAGGCCTCCGGGGTAAGATCGGCTTCGGTAAGCGCCGCCATGGCCGCTTCCGCGCTAATCAATCGTGAGTGGAGGTGATCCGCTCTTAGCAGTATGGCGCCCTCCCTGTCCTTCCGGGACAGGAGTCCTCCGGCCGTCACAAACCATCTCAATTCGTTGGCGAGTGTCGCCCTAGCATTGGAGGCCTTCGCCATCGCGTCAAGTCACAAACAAAAAATAACAAAAGGTAAATAAAAAACAACAAAATCAAGCAACTACACGAAGAACCGCGGTAGGTATGAGAATGGCACAAACCCGGAACGCACGGTACAAACCGCAAACAAATACAAAAAAGGTTACAAATATTCTTATACAAACAAACTAAGAAAAATCTAATAATTTTTACAAACAATTAATTATTTTTTACAAACGAACAAATAGAGGGTAGATAAACTACGCTCTGCTACCAGAAAATGTGCAGAGCAACTACGCTCTGCTGCCAGAAAATGTGCGCAGAGCGAATCCGGACAAACGAAGCGGCGGGAAGAATTCTGTACCGGAACTTCACCGGGAAAAACCACCGGTAAAAAATAAGTACCGGGAAGAAATCTCCACGCGGCACCACGTTTGCCCGACTAAAACCTAACTAACTTAACGCAGTCTGCTACCACCGTAGCTTATGAAGGGAGCTACAGGGCCCTATACAATAACCTAACCTATAAATTAATTACAATTGAACACTTACCAAATTAAATCTTCTTTCTCTTCGGATCCAAACTTGAGTGTCTTCGGGAAGGGGGAATTCCTAATCACCCTACCTAACCCTTGAGATCTCAATTCCCCAGGACAAATAAATAGATTTCTTCCCGTAGTTTCACTCGGGAACAGCCAGATGTGAACAGCCAGCCACGTTTCACCTCTCACAAGAAAAAGTCACCATGACGGGTACACAAACACAAAGTTCAATAGTTATTTAACAAACAGGAAATTCACAAACACAACTCAAGCTAATTAGCAATCAAAGAACGCGGAACCTCTCGCGTATTAAAAATCAAACCGATATCGCATAGGGCAATGGCGACCGTCCGCGAGCCATTCGCACGAGCAGTGTGAAAACCCCGAACGCCCTCTGGCGGCAGCAATGCGAAACGCCTGCGTTTAGTTTTACCCAATATATTACAAACAGTCTAAATTATTTCAATATTTCACACAGGCCCACTGTCCAGTAGTGTCCAAAACCTTAATGAACTCCCCGAATCTGGCATCTCGGCCAGACGAAACAAAGCCAGTGCCTTACACTCAGATGGGCTCGTCGATACCATTGATCTTATATCGCACGACCACCGTCCGATGGAGGACAAGTCTGCACACTGCGCAGGGATGGCGACTGGGAGAAAACAGACTCTAATCAGAATCTGAATCTAACGAAAGAAATGTTAAACTAATTTTCCAATAAAACATATGGCGTAGATGTAAAAATAATGACGTTTTTGGCAGGAGCTTTTATTTTCGCCAGGTAATTGGTGCAATAAATATACTTCAGGCAATAAATAATCTAAGCTCTAGATTTGTATTCACTACTTGCTTGCTTGAACGTTAACAAAAAATGGTACGTACTCAAATCTTCAGTAGGCAGTTTAGCAATTTGCCTCTCCTTCTTCTGTATCTTTTCGTGGGATCGGCTCTCAAAATTCTTTGGCGCCAAGACATTCTGTCAAGGGTTGACGGGTCAGGTAAATTTTCTTATTGGCTAAGCTTCCTCTTACTGGTCCACCACGTAGACAAGGGGCATCCTGGACCTTGTAATAATATGCAAGAATATCTAGTATAAAAGGTAACCTTTTTAATTTTCAGAATCATGTTAGTTTAAAACCTAGCAACCCTAGGTCCTTTCAGCCCTACAGGTAGCCACGCATTGTTCTTGGAACCCAGTATCGAGCGGATTGATATACGATCAGCTGAATGTTTTAGCAAAACACTGGCTAACCTCTGAATATCTAATAAGGTCCGATTTAGAATTATTTATAGGGAAGGACCGAGACAAAAACAGAACATTATGGACAGTATGGACTTGGGTCAAGCGAAGATGACTTCCCGTTTCGCTACGGTTGTGACTCGCCATGGTCGATTCACCTGAGCCTTTCTAAAATATCTATAGGTAAGGTAGGTTAAGCCTGTCAAAATATCATTCTTTTTGCATGATTTTCCAAAGGAATAGATGAAAAGTTGTGTTTTGTTTATATTTTTTTTCTTTGCTGTGTCAACAATTTTTACAGGTTTTGTTTACGATTGATAAAAGAAATATAGTGTCGTTAAAATAAATGAGAAAAAAATTACAGTAAAAAGTGTTAATACTTAAAGTTTTCTAATTAACCTTGATATATTCGATACTTACTTGTTACTAAGATTTAAATTTTGACTTGCAGGTTTGAAACCTTGCCTGTATTCACGTCAATACCAATTTCAGTACGCATTTTAATAAAAATAGTTGAGTTGAAACCGTGGTGAGTTGGGAAGTGGTCCGCGGGTCAAGTGAGTCGGATTTCGCAAGATTCTTTCGCGAGCGACCATTTATCTGTCAGTTTATGTCGCACAGTCACCTGTTTTGAAACTTGTTTTATATTAAACCAAGTTGGGTTTATTTAGTGATAGGGCAAAGCTCGACTTTATGTTAGTTTTGATATGCCTTAGCGTCTATGGACTTTTTTATTGAGGGTAAACGAATTTCCCTCAGCTTGGCGTAGACATAAAGAGGCTTATAACAGAGGCTTATACCCAACAGTGGGTAGTAGAAAGCTGACGATGATGATGAAAGGATTTTCCCTATAATAAAATAATTTTCTACGCCCGGGTAGTTTTTTATAGGTAATTGAAATATTTATTTCGTCGGTTAGCACATTAATGTCATGAAAAATGATGTAATTTTTGCTATCATTTTAAATACTCGTACATGTCATGATAATTGACTTCTAATCATGCCTCATCCGCTATAGGCGTAGGATATCACGTGGATTAATGTATAATATGAACTCGCAAGAGCATAACTAGTTACTAATAATAAGTCCAACGTTTACAAAATCATAATACATACGATACAAAGATGGAGAGCCATCATTAATTACGTGCGGTAACAAGCGAGTAGAAGACGCGCGATTTATCCGGCGATCGACTCGTTATTTAGATCGTTCGCTGCGACGATAGATGGCGCTGGCCCGGGTCGTATCTGATGCACGACTTTGCCAACCGTCGTCGTCGCGTACGGGTCCAATCGGACGTCTGCGCTTGCACATCACTTGGGCGTTTGCTTAGTTACTTCTGTTCTCTAGTGTTTAATGCGGCTGATGTTATGTTATAGTCATGTCAGATACATTTAGGTTGACAAGCATCTAGCACCATTACACCGGACAGGCGCTAGATGCTTCTTCTGAGGATCTATTCCCGTTGAAATACGTCTCTTTTGGGCCTTTTTTTACTGAAACTGCATAGATGGTCTCATTTATAGTCTTTGACCATCACAGGATCAGATAAATAAAAATAAAAGATTTTTATTTCAAACTTATTTGAAAGCATTTCCGACATGACTGTACTATCACCATCTAGCGGCTATTGTCGTATACTCACTGGTAAATCTACTAGTGTCTTGTACTAGTGTGGTCGATAGCAGCACCCAGGGCGAGCCTTGACACTTCAGGTAGTCGGGGAGGATGAGCCAACAACTAGTGTCCTCACGGTGTTTTCTTTTAGCAGATAGAGCCATAATTGAGGTATACTGTTGGATCCAGAAGTAAATCTGCACGTGCACACACTTATTTTGGATTTTTGTGTATCTCAGATGCAGTGAGTTGGTTCTAATTTCTATATGATTGTACTTTAAATCTGCACATCACTAGTGGTATCACCCGGCCAATTTACATAACTATCTTCACCGTACACGCGGTTAGAAATATAGGTGCCTTTGAATTGGTTATCATTGCGCATACCAATTGCTGCAAATTGTTTTCTCTAAGAGATCGAGATTACTTTCACGTTATTAGAACGGGATCTCTGATCATTTACTGGTGGAGAGGTTTCAAAGCAAGTAAATGAGTCAATGATGGCAAAAAATTGTGATAGGTCCTGATTGCCTGGTCTAACAACACTTAGGGGCTCTAAGCATATAATGATATTAAATGTCTTGTATGTCTTAGTCAATTTAGGGAGGTAGAGCTATTTAGATAGTCCATCGGAGGTAGAGCAATTTAGATAGTCCATCGATGGAATGTCACACAACTATAGTTACAACTCTTACTAGGGAGCCTAGTTTAATTTAGAACTTCCAAGATTTACTGATCCAGTGTTATTTAAACTTCAAATAATAACATTTTCAATGCGAGCGAATCCAATTTCGTGTTTAAGTAACTTCGTGTTAATAAGCTTATTAAACGTTTGGGTTTCCACCCACAGCGTCTGCCTCATGTAAATGAAGTCTTACCGAGGCGACAATAACGTCGTCAGACGTCGTAAGTCAGACAGACCCACAGGGTTGGTTTGTTGCCGTTTGGGCCACAAAGTCGACCCATTCTACATTGTTTTACACGACTGACTAAAAAAGGAGTGTTATGTCTTCAGGGTTCATATATATGTTAGTAGTATATGTAAGTTTCTTTATTCCACCTTAAATCCTGAACGGCTTAACAGATTTTGATGTGAGAGGTATTGTTAGATTTCTTGCATTCCTCCGAGTGACATAGGCTATGTAAGTTGTCAGTCGTGTTATTTTATTTTTAAATAATTAGCTTGTTTAAATATTTGACTTTCTTGAGCCAAAAATGAAATATTTGTAAAAAACTTGTTTTATTTATGTATCTATTAACTATTTTCCACTTGATGTAATGCCACGCACCAGTTCCTTCATCGATAATTTTGGTATTCAATTTTTTCTTTATGAAATTTATGAATCCCTTCACCTCTTTAAGCTACAAGAACTTCCACATGACAAGTGTCTTTGTGCTCTATTCTTTACATCCATGTTTAACTTATTTCATACTAGCTTATTCTCGCGGCTTCGACCGCGTAAGTTTCTCGGAACAGTGCTTTTTCCCGGGATGAAAGGTACTCTATGTCCTTCTCAGTACTTCCAACTATGTGTATGAGAAATTTCAGAAAGATTGGTTCAGTAAATAAAGCGTGAAGAGGTAGGTAACCAACAAATAAATAAATAAATAAACTCACTTTCGCAGTTATAATATTAGTTAGGATTAGGATTGACATTAATTTGTAAACTATATAGGTACCATTAAAATTTCTATTGACATCTCTCATCATCAGTAGTGGCCTTTCTGATAGTTGTGCTTTCGTGAAGTTGTATTTTGTACTATCCAGACCCTACTGATAATAATTTTATGAAAAAAGGAGGTCTAACAAGGGTGCCAATTACGATAATTACAAAAGTATAGAGTTGTGGTACAAATGAGAATAAACCACAGAATCCCACTCTCGACATGTTTATTCAATTCTTAATCCCTAATAATATTTCAAATTTATCACCATATCTTTCTGATTGGGGTTCAAAAAATCTATAATTCGTTTTGGAGTTATTTACCAGCCTCCCTATAAACAATAAATTCAACTCAGCCCGTGAAACTTATTATGTTGGACGTAAGTTGGGATGATATACCGTAAGACGGTGCTTCTCAAACTGTGAGGGTCATGCATGCGAACGGCATTTACACGCCAGTATTTTATTTTATGATTCTTTTAAAATCGCAATAAAAATTATTCAAATTTGTATATGTCGGTCGTAACGACCATAAGTGACAAATGCATTTGTTCAATATGTACCCAAGAATGTATGTATTTTGCAAGACTTTTATCTACATACATATTGAAAGCGTTGTTGGGTATACAAGGTATATATTTAGATAATTGTACCAAAATTAATGACAAAAGTCATTCACGCCAATAAATGATATTTTGTATCCTAAATTGAAAATAAGTTTGGAATTTGATTCTAATTCCAAATTAAAATTTGTGATTTATACACTAATTATGAGTAAGTAGTCATTTAACTGCTAACTGTTCTGTTCTGTTCTGTGCCCTCCCAGCCAGTGGTTAAACTGCAAGAGTTTAGGGCTGGGTCCACCTCCGAGGAGTGTACTTTCCGCGAGAGAGCCGAGCCTGGGCGTTATGGACATTCTCGGTTTCGTGCCGTGGAGGAGTACTCCGCTCAGACGTGAAACCCTAATCCCCAACTCGAGAAACCAGTTGGGCACGTAGATAGGATTGGGAGTGTAGGGCGGGGCAGCCAGGAAATTGGAATGACAGGAGTTTTACAATCGACCGGATTCAAGCACCAAGCCAATAAATTAGGAAATAGATACTATACTTGGTGTGTAATATATACATGGAAGGGAATGAATGGGCTGCGTTGATGATACGGCCGGGTCTTCATGTCGCTTGCTTGATTCCTGTGGGCGCAGAAGATTAAGTAGTCATTTAACTGCTAACTGTACATAAAAAAAATGAGTGGCAAATTTACCACAAAAATTTAATAATTTATATAGAAGTACCGAATTTATGTACTTTGAATGTATGGTATATTATTTAGGTACCGAATTAACTCTAGGGACGAATTTACAATAATTGAGCACTTTTTATTATGCGATACTAGTCGTCGGTGGGTCCTGCACTAGTCAACTTTGAGAAGCACTGTATCAAGCCATAAATTGGTGGTCCGTGACATAGGAATCTATGACGACCGAGGACAGGTACGGTTGAGGGACGTACGGACGGACATAAAATTAAATTAGATACTTTTGTGGCCGCGCCATGCGAGCTATTTATCTATTTTACGGCCGATACGACATATGTACGCTTTTTTATTCGGACTCACTTGAGGTGTGGGAAGGTTTTGATTTCTTGTGACGTGAGCTGTATTTATGTAAAATGGTGGATCATTTATTACGACATGTATATCGTTATTGGACAATAAATAAATAGGTTTCGGTTAATCCTAAGAGGTAGATCCCAAGGCTAACAGAGTGTGTACCTACCCTCTGTTGATATATAGCAGTGCAAATAAAACAAATAAGAAAAAACATTAGGTACCACTTTAAAACCTCAACATTTTCACAGCGCCCAAGCTACTTTATCACCAATTGTCATTCAGCTAGCATCTTACACCGTCATATTTCGTTCGTATTTTCCATAGATTTCTCTGCCATTATTTACATAAACGTTAAATTCTAGAAACAGGCAACATTTCAGACGGACAGACATTGTTTCTCGGATTTGTTTATGATGCGGCAACTTGCGTGACCCCTGATCTTGAACCAACCGGTAGTTGCTGATTCTATATGTTTTATGGCCAGTGTTTTCAATATTACTTAGAATTTCCACTACATTTATTAACATCGCTGTCGATTGACTTCTATAGTTGTATATGGCACCTGCCTCTTGTTAAATATGTGGTTGTTGGTTGGTCGTCTTTTCCTGAACTTCAATTATTGAAGAAGATTGCCCAAAAAAAAATATATTGGTTGCTACTACAAATTTTATCTAATTTCTTTATTTTTGACCAATTATATATTAATAATGAGAGTTAATCCAATATACAGTCTAAACTAAAAATCCTTATTCCGAAAATTATCGAAGTCCGCTATTTCTTTTGCGTGAACTTAAAGTAGAATTATTTTTGCCTATTTTGCCCAAGTATAAAACATCAATCCTGAATATCGTGTTCATTATCACATTATAACTTTTAATGTATTCAAATACAGTGTAAACTCTTTATAACGTTATCCTTTATAACAATAAACTCCCTGTAACGTTGAAGTGAGTCCAACTTGGTTGGTTTGCGTTAAAACCCACATATTGAAACACTCTTTATAGCGATACGACATCCTCTATTACGAAGAAATGTGTTCATATTTTTAGACAGTAAATATTTATTATCGGTATTATTTTTTATGTTATGTTATCAGGTAACAAAAGACTGAAGCTCCGAAACATCCGAGGTCGATCTAGCTTTTGTTATCCTTAATTGCCTTGAACACGTGCAGTATGACGCATTGTTTTCTCGGAAGTGATGGTCTTCGACCAAGCATACTGGGTACCTATCGTATTATCAGTCGTAAACCTACTTTGAAACTGTTAACATGGCCAGTAAACGGAAAGCGAGTAGTGTTGACGAAAAATTCTTGTTAATTTGGTTGTTTTTTTGTTCACTCCATATAACGATAACTCTCTATAACGACAAAAAATGCTCAGTCCCTTGAGTTTCGTTATAAAGAGTTTACACTGTAGTTACTACTTGAATCTACATAATTTTGCTGATAAAGTGGCTGATACCTTTTGCATAATATAGACCAATTGCAATTCACTAAGTAGGAACATTATGAAGGAACCTGACAAATTCTTGCACATTCCTGAGAATTTATAATTATGACACAATGAAATCATTGTGAATAAAAATTTATTTTGCAATTTCTGCTTATTTACATAAAACCGCATTTAGTTCGCTTCGGTTACTTGGGAACTGAATTGTGACTACTACTTAAAAAAAAAATGAGCTTAAAGATCCAGAAATCTTAAACTTCCTTGATTATAAATACGTCAATTTATTCAAAGAAGTTCTACATGTAAACGCAACAGATGTAGCAATTAAGGTATGATTTATACGGAATCCGGTGACGAGTCTTGTAGATCACGATGCGAAATAACAATCGTAAAGGGTGACTGTCGTTATGACGTCTGCGCCGAGCCAAGATTCCTGTCCGTCAGAATTACACCGCAAATAGGTCACTTGTGTTGTGGATTGATGGAGTCTGACTAAAGATGTTGCACATCCTTGTGAGAATTTGCAGGGTTTTATATTTAAATTTTGATAGATTTGATTTTTTTGATAGATTTATCATTTGATTTCAATTTTATCTATTTCTGTAAATAATAAATCACGTCTCTCCGTAGAGATAGCAAAGACCATGGATATTTACAATAACTAGTTGTACAACAATTCAACAAACTTTGTTGCGATTTTGTCTTTCAATGAAAATTTCAAGGATACAGTACCAAAACAGTTTGACGAAATGAAACTAGTTAAGATCTACGAATGGTTAAAGCTTTGTTTTCATATTCATATTCATTTATTCGCTGTAAAAGTGGTGAAATACAATGGTGGTACAGTTTACATATAAGTCTCCTCACTCTTAACCTAGCTAGGCATGCAAATATTAAAATCAGTTCCTCAACTACAATAATCATTTACATAATTAAGTCATAATTAAGACCAAGTAAGTAGTTCACAATTCAAATGTCAATTAAAATAATACATATACAATACCTACTTATTTTATCTAATTTGTCAAATATTCTTCCACCGAGTAATAACATTTCTCAATTAGAAAATTGCGCAATTTGTTTTTAAACAATGGCAATGGTAAGACCTTTAAGTCCCTTGGCAATTTATTATAAATACGAACAGCCATCGGATAACTGCTTTGACTGTAAAGTGTTGTTGTCATTATGGGCAACATCAGCATATCTGGATATCTACCACGATAATTAGAAAAGTCACTATTACGTGTGAATAGCCGTGGTTTGATTTTCCGTCCGTTTGATTTTCCCCACTACAATATTTGTGATTATGATACTATCAGGAGTGGCGAACCAGAGGGGATGCCTTTGCCCAGCAGTGGGACACTATAGGCTATAAAAAAAACTAGACTGTAGTGGTAGTGCCCATGGTACACCTGCCAAATTACCTGAGCACTAGTTATTACTGTTACTCCACTAAATACCTTGAAGGATTAGGAACACAAATTTATGATTTTCCTAATTGATTTTGATCCTATACGAATTTTCGTAATACTGTGATCATTACGATCTAACATTAGATCCTAATGAACTATATCGTGAGACATCAAATCTCCATTGATCCCATGATATTAATCAGCGTTAAAATTTATAGCCCTAAATACCCAAGTCCTAATTACCCGTTAATTTACTGGCGTCATGTCTTTATTTCTGACAATATATCATTAGGCTCATACCGCATAAAGATCATGCATCTCAACCGTCATAGGTATACAACCCGTGCCAACAAATATGTCGACCGCTTAGCAGCCATCTTGTTATGACGCGTCGTAATACTGTGATTATTTCCGACTTGATGAGAAGTCTGATCTTAATTTTTGTCTACGAGGACGGTAATTGCTGAGTGTTGAATGGAAAGTGTTTTTGCATGTGGACTGTGAATGGGATGCTTTATTTTATTGTTTGCATCACGATTTCTACTTGCATTCTTGGATAAATCTCTATGTTATGTATACTCCTTGGTTATGTGTAGTGCATGAACTTTGCCTTGTATTTTACTTATTTCATCGGCGAATTATCTTTTAGTCCACCAATTCTAATAGTCAAGGTCTAACCGACAACCGCTATGTATGAACTACGATACGACGATTATTTACTATGACAAATGAAAATTCTCATATAGATAAAACATCAACTATTTTAATAGAGGTATTAACAGTTTGTAACACTAACTTAGTATCTTCGACTTATTAATGTGTACAGCTACATACCTCAATTATTTACGAAGCAGACTTCCTTGTAATATTTAACTGGCAACAGATGACGTTAATAGATAACTAATCGGTGGTTAACAGAGATAGTTAACTACCCGACGGTAACTGGACTCTTAAAATCGTCCAGTTATTGTTTAATGGAAGCAGTGGTCGACTTACTGTCTGACTTACGTTCGAAAAGCGCAGAGTGCTTTTTAGGGTTCCGTACCTCATAAGTTGGAACCCTTATAAGATCACTTTGTTGTCCGTCTGTCTGTCTGTCACTTCTGAGGATGTAGAACAATCACCACTATCTGATTTCGAAGCATAACACTGTGAGACTTCTGTTAGATGGTAGTAATCGTTAAGTCATGTTAAATATCTTTCTATTAGGTGACTTGAAAATAATATCTGACACCAGTGTTATAAAACACATACGATTTGTCTAAATCTTATTTCGTCCAACTGTGAAAAATATGTCCAATTGCACGTCCAAGTCTCACTGAGTCCAAGTTTAATTTGGTCAAAGTCTCATACGGTTGAACCGTATGAGACGATACAAGTTTAGCGTCATCTCCTTAGAGGAAACCTAAGAAAAAATGCATTGTGTTAAGAATCTGCATCTTCTTTTGGGTTTCCTCTATTTCATCGTCCCCTTACTTCTATATTCAAGGCCTTGCTTGTGTTAAGATACAAGTCTCACAGGGGCTGGAAATGGACGTATTGAAAGAGTCCAGAGTTTTGGTCTTACCTTGCCCATCATTTCTTAGATATGTTAAGAACCATGATCGTTCTCTATCAACGATGTTACATCTGTTAATTATGACTTCGCTCACGTGTATAAGACAACTAGATTTTTTATGTGTTTTGTTTACGATTTGCTGGGGCTTCAAATTGCTAAATCTAATGGGTGCTCTAAGAGAATACTTTGAAACCATAATTATTATTACTTTGAAACATTATCTGATAAGACTTATTCGTTATCGAGTACAAGTAGGGTTATTCTACAAGTAGCAGAAGCAGTTGATATTTTGTCAATCTAGTCAATTATATTAGCTCTATAAGAATTGACTAAGCTGTATCATGCGGCTTCTAATCTCGAGATTCGAGATAGCCTTAGCCTTCCTTAAACAATCTTCGTTTGGGGCGACCCGGGAATTTATTTGTGGGACTAAACTCAGTGGGTCAAACGTAGAATAAATCAAAAATTGACATCAGGAGTCAAAATGAGACAATTTGTATTAATCAATTCATTTATATCTCCAAAACTACTAAAGACAACAGATGGTGATAAAACTAATAGTGGTCGTATAAAAATACCCGGATTGTTTGTGCGTGCATCGGATTATTATAATAAAACTAATGGAATAATCAATGTTGGTGATTTACATAAAATCATTATAAATCGCGATAAAAACCGCGGGACGCATGACATTTCTGATGTACTCGGTACAAAACAATCCAACGCTTTGACGTTCGCCAAAAGAGTCAAATGCACCTCAAAAATAGCCTTTATAACATTGCACTAAGACACAATGTAAAACTTGATATGTAGTTAATATGTCATCGCGTGACATTATGACACAGTGAGACATATAACCTGTGTTACTCGGACAAAATATGTACCTGTTGGTATAAAAATTTACAGAGATCGTTCAATGTGACCCCACTTTATCATCTGTCAAATGTACAATATTCATCCTTCCTTACAATATGAATCCGTATATGTATAAAGATAGTTTGTCATGGATTGATAAGTATTTTTTTTTAATGATACTCACATGTATAGTCACATGCAGTGAAACCTGACCCCCGAGATAGGATTCGGTTAGATATTGACAGTACCTATCTTGTTTGTTTGTAGTGTTGGTTCGAGTATTTTGGTGTGAACTTTTTCTTTTAGAAAATGGATTGAATCTTGCGTTCTTACATTTAAATCTATGATCTCATTTTGCACTGACCAAATATTATGAGATCATAATAAAAAAAATAGTTTCACGTCCACATCACCTATTCCAAGATGCGCTATTGAAAAACGGCCGTTTTGATGCGGAGCGATGCGACGCAACAGCTGCGCGACTAAAAATAGTCGTCGGACACGAATCCGCGTTTTTCACTGTCCGTTAGCGCATCAATTTCTGTCCGCATTTGTTAGCCAATGACAGATGTTTTACGCCTCTGGCAGAACTTAAGACTATCACGGACATGTCAAATAACCTTTATTTTATCGGCCATTGAGTCTATTATCGCATGGAAGCACTCAGACACACTAGTCGCCTTGTAGTTGTCAGGGCGATAATGACAGTTGAGTTAAAGACATATTTATGCTAACCCTTTGAGATGATAATTTTAGAGTTGATAGGACGTCTTGTGTTTCGTTTTGATGTGGGCAGGAAACGGGAGCAACAAAAGCTCTTGTATGTTTGTATGTGACAGTGGCAAACGATGGTGACAGAGATCTCAGGTGTCTAAAGGAATGACTGATTTCTGTAGCAAATTTTAGTCATGAGACGAAACGTACTCAACAAAAAGACAAAACAGATGAAGAGTCATAGTAATACTCGTACATCTTAAACTATGATAAAATTCTTACTCTTGGCACGAGAATTACTTGTCAACGTCCGTGAAAGAAACAATTATCATTGTCAATAAAACCCCACTTAATAATTGTCCAACTAATCCCGCTTGTAAAAATGGCCGAAGTAAAATCGCGTCCAAAAGTGATTCGCCCGCTCCTCGGACTTGATAAATATAAATAGGCACAATTAGTGGTGATTTATTCCGGGCCGTGTGGATTAAACTCACCGATTAATACCGACATCTGCGGGGATCGATCGCCGACCTTTCACTTCTCTTCGTGACTGTACTTCGGGAGATTGATATCGTCGTGTTAACAGACGGACTGAAAGAGATGATGTTGTAGTAGAGATGGTTAATGGGCAGATTTCAATGTAGGCGGATAAGTCTTGGTCTGGGTGAAGATTTTGTGAACCCACTTCCTTTTTAATTTTAAGAAAGAGTAAATATATTCTTTAAAGGTTTATAACCTTTAAAGAATATATTTATTTTACATTTCAGAAACTAATTTTCAGAACTATGATAATAAAAAAGAAAAGAAGTATTATTTGCTTTAACTCTTTTGATATATTTTTTGATTCAATATCATAAGAGAGTCAAAAATTAAATAAGTATCCGATACACACGAAATTATATATAAAAAGTAAACTTTTGAGAAACTTCTTTAAGACATACTAAATGTTAATTTGTAGATACTTATCAATATAAACGTTTTGAAATCAGCACTTCACCGAAAATTCTGCGAACCGATTGATATTTTATTATCATTATGTGTCAAAAACGTGATTTTTAACATTACACTAAACGAGTTACAAAATATTTTAAAATTTTAACAACTTTTTGGTAAAACAAGAAATGCTTAATTTTGTAACACATTATTGGAATTGAACTAATAAATATTTAGGTTAATCTTGCAAGTTTACATTTATTTATAAAAAAATAAAATAAAAATCTTACACTTTATGCACTTAATTGTTGCATTAAGGTTAAATTTTACCAAATTAAGAAAATGTCAGAACAATTTTATTGCTATGAATAATAATATTTTAAGGTGATTTTACAAACAAGACAAATATATAAAAATTGCTATATACCCTGTTCTTGGTAACTTCTTCACGCTAACTGCACCAATATTTCATCTAAACATGCATACGATTGTAACATAGAATCACGTCTCCATCCCTTACGGGGTAGACGGAGCCAAGAGTCGCGAGATTAGAAGGCCACGCTTAGCTGAATAGTTGGCTCTCTGATGGAATGCAGATTCAGTTATAGTGACAAGTTGCTAGCCCATCGCCTACGAGTGGAGGAATCCCCAGTTTAAAGCCCTTTCCCTCGATTGACTTTTACAATCTGCGCGGTAAGAGAAGCAGCTGGCACATTCTATATTTTGTTACGATTGATGAATAAAAAATATTTGTCTTTGAAGAGAAAAGGTATCTATATTTTGAAATGCATAATATTTTATGAGTGTACCTATTGATTACTTATATATGTAAACATATAAAAATGAAAAAAAAGCATTCTATCCGATAACTAATAAATACTAAACGTCACCATAGCAAGAAGACACTTTAGAAACCATACACCAAACTTAATGTCAATAAATAACGTTAAAATCCGTCACGGGCACACCGGCCACCGAAAGTCGTTCGAAAGTCGCGCGTCAATCGTCGCAACAATAACATATTTCTCTTCTATCCTCATTGTGTTCCTTGTAATAAACTATCCCGAAGTATTCCGACCGTTTTATAGCTGTTTTTGACATATTTGTGATCTCCTCAGATAGGGTATCCTACGATTTATAGATTCCAAACCATTTCTTCCGAGACTACTTTCTGGGCGGTCATTCTTTATACTTTTTTTTTTGTTTTGTCCGCTTATGATTTAGTGTTATGTGCGATGTTTACTGCTGACGTTTAAAATTAGTTTTGTGCGCAAAAAGTTGATATTAACTCAACGTTTTATTACGCCTATTTTATTCTTAATATGGTTTCTAGTCGTGAGCGTGTCGTAAATTTTGATCCAATCACATCTCGTCCCATATCTTCAATGTTATTATTAAGCGTAAATGGAAATAATAATGTACCGTATAATTCTGTCGTTGTATCTGGGATATCAAGTAAATTGTATAATCCAAGTTTTGCCATTAATTTCATTTTTTTTTTGAGCTTATTCGGTGTCCCTTTTTTAGGCAAATACCTGCCTTTCTGCTTTCACAATTCAAGATCCAAAGTGGTTTTTGGTATTTTTTGAGTAAATGCAAAGGCATTTACTCAAAAAATACCAAAAAATTTCAGAAAAATGTAACTCAATAGAATGTAGTGACATCTTGCGAAAAGCAAACTAATATACTTAGTCTCGGTTTCACTCGGCTAAGCCCACTAAAAATAAGCTGGAAATTAGACACAGACGCCGCCGATCTAGGTTCAGGTTGAGAGTAAACCAATCATGTCTGTTATTTCAGTAATTGTGACCGCGCCTTGCGATGTCCTAGCTATCGGCATCAGCCCCTACCATCGGTTCGGAATTCGATGTACCGTCATCGAACTCGTGTTTAACTCGACACACTACCTTTCTTCCATTATTTGACGAACTCCGTGGTCCAACGGTCATCACGCCGGACTGCCACACCGGAGGTCCCGGGTTCGATCCCCAGTCGGGTCAAGATGGAAAATGATCTTTTTCAGATTGACCCGGGTCTTGGATGTTTATCTATATATGTATTTGTTATAAAATATAGTATCGTTGAGTTAGTATCCCATAACACAAGTCTCGAACTTACTTTGGGGCTAACTCAATTTGTGTGATTTGTCCGTATATGTTTGTAATATATTGGGTAAAACTAAACGCAGGCGTTTCGCATTGCTGCCGCCAGAGGGCGTTCGGGGTTTTCACACTGCTAGCGTGGAATGCATCGTGTGGCCCGCCATTGCATTGTCCAGGGCGATATCGGTTTGATTTTAATACGCGGAGCGGTCTCGCGTCTTTTGCTTGTTGTTTAGTTTGAGTGATAATTGTGAATTTCCTGTTTGTTAAATAACTATTGAATTTGTGTTTGTGAAAAACTCTGTTATTGTGACTTTTTCTTGTGAGAGGTGAAACGTGGCTGGCTGTTCACATCTGGCTGTTCCCGAGTGAAACTACGGGAAGAAATCGATTTATTTGTCCTGGGGAATTGAGATCTCAAGGGTTAGGTAGGGTGATTAGGAATTCCCCCTTCCCGAAGACACTCAAGTTTGGATCCGAAGAGAAAGAAGATTTAATTTGGTAAGTGTTCAATTGTATTTAATTTATAGGTTAGGTTATCATATAGGGCCCTGTAGCTCCCTTCATAAGCTACGGTGGTAGCAGACTGCGTATAGCTTAAGTTAGATTCTAGTCGGACAAGCGTGGTGTCGCGTGGAGATTTTTTCCCGGTACTTAATTTTACCGGTAGATTTTTTCCCGGTAAAGTTCCGGTACAGAATTCTTCCCGCCGCTTCGTTTGTCCGGATTCTCTCTGCCACATTTTCTGGCAGCAGAGCGTAGTTGCTCTGCACATTTTCTGGTAGCAGAGCGTAGTTTATCTACCCTCTATTTGTTCGTTTGTAAAAAATAATTAATTGTTTGTAAAAATTATTAGATTTTTCTTAGTTTGTTTGTATAAGAATATTTGTAACCTTTTTGTATTTGTTTGCGGTTTGTACCGTGCGTTCCGGGTTTGTGCCATTCTCATACCTACCGCGGTTCTTCGTGTAGTTGTTTGATTTTGTTGTTTTTTATTTACCTTTTGTTATTTTTTGTTTGTGACTTGACGCGATGGCGAAGGCCTCCAATGCTAGGGCGACACTCGCCAACGAATTGAGATGGTTTGTGACGGCCGGAGGACTCCTGTCCCGGAAGGACAGGGAGGGCGCCATACTGCTAAGAGCGGATCACCTCCACTCACGATTGATTAGCGCGGAAGCGGCCATGGCGGCGCTTACCGAAGCCGATCTTACCCCGGAGGCCTACGCAGGTCACATGGCGGACATGGACCAGATCCTGAGTCTGCACGATGATATCGCGGAGGCGGTGACCGCAATAAGGGCGAGACAGGCTGGCGGACCAGCCCTCGCACACCTGTTAGACAGGAAGGACCAGCGGTTACTGGTCGGCTCCCCACCCTTCAGCTGTCCCACTTTGGGGGTAGGATGGAGGAGTGGGTAGCATATAAAAATATGTTTGAGTCCCTGGTCGTAGCACGACAGGATTTGTCGAAGGCCCAGAAGATGGCCTACCTCCTCTCCACTCTTGAGGATGAAGCGCGGTCGCTCATCCAGCACCTCCGGGTGGAGGACGACCAGTACGACACGGCTTGGGAGTTATTGAACTCCCGCTATCAAAACTTACGTTTGTTAGCGGATGCGCACGCCGCACAGTTGATGGCCCTGCCCAAGGTGGCCAACAGGGCACAGTTGCGCCTGCAGTTGCTCACGCCCGTTACAGTGGCCTGTAACGCGCTCCGCACACTGGGGCTGCCGGTGGACCAATGGTCCTTTTTGCTGGTGCACATTGTATTGGGCAAATTACCCAATGACATCCGCTCGCGATTTGAGCGCGAGAATGCGGAACGGGATAGCACCACCCTACCAACATTCACTGACTTGGTGAAGTTTTTGGAGTTTGAGGCACGGGCTGCTGAGAATACCATGACGGACTCAGCGCCATCCAGAGCGCCTGAACGTAGGCCCTTGGAACCCTCATGGCGAGGGAGGCCCCAACAGGGACGGCAACCGCCACCGCGTGGAGCTGGTGCGCGGGTTGCACACACGGCAGCAGTCGCGAGGGACGCGGACTGCCTGCAATGTGGTCGGATGGGCCACAGCCTGCTGCAATGCAGGGACTGGCAGGGACTGCCAGTACAAGATCGGCGCCGCATGGCAAAGCGGCATGAACTTTGCTTTTATTGTTTGGGCGGTCACTATGCACGTGACTGTCCCAGTGCCATACCATGCAGTGCATGCCGTGGGCGGCACCACGCGATGCTTTGCATGAACCGCAACGGGGATGGCACCCGGATGTTGAGGCAGGGGTCCCCTATGGGCGGGGGCGCTCCTGCGCGAAGCCCTCCACCATCGGACGGAGGACGCGGCTTCGCTCCTCGCACCCCCCCTCGGGAGGGGGGTCGCGTACCTGCGCGGGTCTTGGCGGACCGGGACCACGCGCCCCAAGGTCATGGCCAGTATGTAGCTGGCCAGGCCCCGGATAGGGCCCCCATGGGCGGAGGCCCTAGATCGGACGTGAGAGTGGGGACACCCCCCTCCACGCGGGTTACCAATACCCAACACATGCAGCCGCAGCGGTTTTCTCCGCCGCTGCACGAGTACCCACGGCTGGAGTACCACCCGCCGTACCATATGTATGGCCGGGCCGCGGGTTATGCCCCCCCTCAGATGGGGATGTGCACTCGCCCGCCATATTATCCGGGTCAGTGGCGCGCCCCTGGTTTGGAGAGAGTGGGGAGCCCGTAACTAGCTTGCTCCCTTGCTGGGACAGAGCCGCGGACGGTTCTGCTCCCTACCGCGGTGGTCCGCGTATGGGGTCGTAGGGGGGAAGCCATTAATTTGAGAGCTCTGTTGGACTCAGGGGCTCAAAGCAGTTTGGTTACCACTCGAGTGGCACGCCAGTTAGGTTTAGTCGTGGAAGACTCGCCTGTGCCACTTCTTGGAGTTGGTGGCATACAAGTGAAGTGTCTGACGGGCCAGACACTTGTCACCTTTTCTTCGCTGAAGTCCTCCACAATGAGGATCACGACTTCGGCTATGGTAATGGATACCATTGCGGGTTGGCACCCCTCGACAGACATACCGCCGGGTGTGTTGTCTTTGGTTTCGGGTCTGGATTTGGCCGACCCCTTTGTCTTTCATCCCGGCCCAGTGGACTTGCTCCTGGGCTCGGACGTATTGGGTTGGATTTTGTTGGGTACACAGAAGGCTCTGGGTTCGTCTTCACTGATGGCAGTGTCTACGATTTTTGGTTTTGCCCTGATGGGCCCTGTGTTTGATAATGGCACCGCGGAAGGAGCCACCGGTTGTCGCATCTGCGTCCTTGGCCAAGACCATGCAAAGGTTTTGGGAGGTGGAGGAGCCACCTATGAGTTCCAGGATGGATCCGGAACACGCTGAGTGCGAAGCCCTTTTTCGATCGACCACGGAGAGGTTGCCCTCCGGTCGGTTTGTAACTAGGTTACCCTTTGTTGCCTCTCGTCCTAGCCTAGGGCAAAGTAGGGCGCTTGCGGAGAAACGACTGCTGTCCATGGAGCGACGCATGCAGCGTGACCACGTACTTCGCGATAAATATATTGAATTTATGCGCGAGTACGAGGATTTGGGTCACATGTCTCCGGCTCGAGTTGATTGGAGCTCAACTGAGCATTATTTTTTGCCCCACCACGCGGTGGTGAAGGCCTCAACGGGCAAGTTGCGGACTGTCTTTGATGGGTCCGCACCCACTTCGAACGGGGTTTCGTTGAATCTGTGTTTGCATTCGGGTCCCAAATTGCATAGGGACATAATTGACATCATCTTGAACTTTAGAAGACATCAAGTGGTTTTTGGTGCGGACATCCGGATGATGTTCCGCCAGACAGTCATACATCCTGAGGACAGGCGATTCCAGTTGATACTCTGGCGTGAGCGCCCTGAGGATCCTGTGACGGTGTATGAACTCAACACAAACACGTATGGTTTGAAATCTAGTCCCTATATCGCCATCAGATCATTGCTTGAATTGGCAGAGCGGGAACGGATCCGCTTTCCCGTGGGGCTTCCGTGCTGTCACGTGACTTGTATGTTGATGACGTGTGCACCGGAGCCCAAAGTATTGAGGAGGCCCTCCTACTGCGGGATGAATTGATTGAAATATTGAAGACAGGTGGCTACGAGCTACGTAAGTGGTTGTCTAATGAGCCTAAAGTTCTAGAAGGGGATCCCGGAGGATCACCAACAGAACCCTCACCTGTTTGAGGATGTGGATGATCCCAACAGGATAGCGGTGCTGGGCATGCAGTACCAGCCGCTAACCGATATTTTTACATTCCAAGTGGACTTGGAAATACCAAAGGTCTGGACTAAGAGAACGGTGTTGTCCGTAATAGCCCGTATGTTTGATCCAAGCGGTTGGATCAGTCCAGTGATATTCTCTGCGAAGTGTCTTCTTCAGAGACTTTGACTTTGGGCGTCTCGTGGGACGAGCCGCTGTTTGGTCCTCCATTGGATGATTGGCTCGAGTTGTTTTCATCGATTAAGGAAGTCAATCGGATTGCCTTGCCTCGTCGAATATTGCCCCCGGGAAATATCGAGCCAGCCTGCATGGCTTTTGTGACGCGTCGGAGCGAGGCTACGCCGCGTCAGTCTATATGCGGACAGTTGACGCCGATGGCCGGGTCAATGTCTCGCTTTTGTTAGGGAAGAGCAAGGTCGCCCCCATCAGGACTAGGCTGACTATTCCCAAGCTTGAGTTGAGTGGAGCTCACCTTCTCTCTAAATTGTTGCATCACGTTGCCAGTGAGCTGGCGGCCACGGTCGAGATACGGGACATCTTCGCCTGGTCGGATAGCCAGGTCGCGCTTGCATGGTTGCGCGCGGCCCCACATACCTTGGAGGTTTTTGTTGGAAACAGGGTTTCCCAAATTCAAAATATTGGAATTGATATAACATGGAGACATGTGCCGGGAGAGCTTAACCCAGCGGACTGTGCTTCCCGAGGTTGTACGGCACCAGAATTGGTGTCACACCCGCTCTGGTGGGGTCCAGAGTGGCTGATGGGATCAGAAACATCTTGGCCTGTCTGTCAGACAGATGTTACTTCTTTGAGTTTGACTGGGCTCCGTGTACATGCTGTAGTCGCTGAGACGACGTCGGAGCCGGATTGGCTACTTGCTCGGTATAGCAGCTTGGATAAGCTTCTGGGTGTTACCAGTTGGATTAAGTGTTTCATACATAATTGTAGAAACCCACAGGCAAAGCGGTTGGAGCCGATTGCAGGTGCAGAAGAGCGCCGGAGCGCATTGTTGCATTGGGTCCGTGTCGTGCAGACCGGACGGTTTGAGTCAGAGCTTCGTATCTTGCGCGACTCACGCGCTAAGTTGAAGGGCGCGGTCGCTCGTTTGAACCCGTACATCGACTCGGATGGGCTTCTTCGGGTTGGAGGCAGGCTCCGGAAGGCGGATCTTCCATATGAGACTCGCCATCCTCTGTTGTTGCCCAAGGGCGGACCCTTGGTGCAGCTTTTGGTGTCTGATCGACACATTCGTAACGCCCATGCTGGGTGCAATGCTTTGTTGGCTATCTTGCAACGCGAGTTTTGGATTTTGTCAGCCCGAAGAGCAATCCGTAGTGTTCTGTTTCGATGTATTGCATGTTATAGGTTGAAGGCATCCACGATGCAACCACAGATGGGTGATTTGCCCGCTGATCGAATCCGACCTTCGAGACCGTTTGACGGCGTTGGAACCGATTTTGCCGGTCCCTTTTCGATCAAGGCTTCTCCCTTTCGTAATGCCCGTATTGTGAAGGGCTATTTGTGTGTATTTGTTTGTTTGGCCACCAAGGCTGTCCATTTGGAGGTGGTATCGGCTCTGACTACGGGGGCCTTCGTCGCCGCGTTGGATCGCTTTGTTTCGCGTCGAGGTCTACCTTCCCTTATTAGGTCTGATAATGGCACAAACTATAAGGGAACTGTAAATTATCTTAAGGATGTTTCTGTGTTTATTGATAAAAGTTGTACTAGTTTAAGTCAAATTGCTGCCCAAAGGGGAATAACCTGGAAGTTTAGTCCCCCAAGTTGCCCCCATTGGGGAGGGATTTTTGAAGCGGCTGTGAAATCCGCAAAGACCCACCTCCGCCGCATTATCGGAGAAACGGCTCTAACTTTTGAAGAGCTGGCCACAGTGTTTTGTAAAGTTGAGGCGGTCCTCAACTCTCGTCCTCTCTGTCCGCTATCTCCAGATCCAAATGACTTGGAAGCTCTCACCCTGGTCATTTTTTGGTGGGAGGGCCGTTGAATGCCCTGCCCGAATACCCGTGGAAGGATGAACGCGTATATCGGTTGTCGCGTTTTCAAATGTTGCAGCAAATGAGCCAGGACTTTTGGCGTCGCTGGTCGCTTGAATATTTGCATTTGCTGCAGCAAAGAGTGAAGTGGACAGACAGGACTGAGCCTCCCAGGGAGGGTGATTTAGTATTGTTAAAAGAGGCAAATTTGCCCTCATTGCTTTGGCGACGAGCTCGCATATTACGTTTGATTCTTGGCGGAGATGGCACTCCGCGTGTGGCTGAGGTGTTGGTCGACGGTTCGATTTTAAGGAGAGGTGTGACCTCTCTCGCCCGCCTTCCCGTAGAGTAAGCTAGCGGTCTGCTTCTCAGACCGGGACGGGGGGATGTTTGTAATATATTGGGTAAAACTAAACGCAGGCGTTTCGCATTGCTGCCGCCAGAGGGCGTTCGGGGTTTTCACACTGCTAGCGTGGAATGCATCGTGTGGCCCGCCATTGCATTGTCCAGGGCGATATCGGTTTGATTTTAATACGCGGAGCGGTCTCGCGTCTTTTGCTTGTTGTTTAGTTTGAGTGATAATTGTGAATTTCCTGTTTGTTAAATAACTATTGAATTTGTGTTTGTGAAAAACTCTGTTATTGTGACTTTTTCTTGTGAGAGGTGAAACGTGGCTGGCTGTTCACATCTGGCTGTTCCCGAGTGAAACTACGGGAAGAAATCTATTTATTTGTCCTGGGGAATTGAGATCTCAAGGGTTAGGTAGGGTGATTAGGAATTCCCCCTTCCCGAAGACACTCAAGTTTGGATCCGAAGAGAAAGAAGATTTAATTTGGTAAGTGTTCAATTGTATTTAATTTATAGGTTAGGTTATCATATAGGGCCCTGTAGCTCCCTTCATAAGCTACGGTGGTAGCAGACTGCGTATAGCTTAAGTTAGATTCTAGTCGGACAAGCGTGGTGTCGCGTGGAGATTTTTTCCCGGTACTTAATTTTACCGGTAGATTTTTTCCCGGTAAAGTTCCGGTACAGAATTCTTCCCGCCGCTTCGTTTGTCCGGATTCTCTCTGCCACATTTTCTGGCAGCAGAGCGTAGTTGCTCTGCACAGTATATATTATTATTAGTTATTTATGTTGATCGCCAATAAAATAATACGCATCGAGTTCAAACGTAATCTAAGACGACCAAAACTTTATGAACACTACATTATATTACATTCTCTCTTAACAGTCTATTGTGTATTTTGGCTCTCGTAGTATATAGCACTTAGTTAATCGAACAATTTGGTAATTTTTTATGTCAACAACTATGTATGTCCTGGAAATAAATTCCATATCGGATATTTCGACATAACGGAAACGAAACTCGACACGATTTGATCGAGTTTCATCTCATGTCCAATGGTAGGGTCCCGTTACAGCATAACAAAGGTACAAGCAAGATCAACACACATTCGCTCTCAGACTTTGACCGGCCATTACTTATTGACAATCGGACAAAAATACAACGTCACGACGAAACTACGGGAATTATTGACGACGTGAGATACTCTACGAGAAACGTGTTGCCTGTTTTAGGAAAATTTAATTGTAGGGGAATTTCGAGATGGTTTGGGCATGTGGAGAGGATGGATGAAGGTATCTTATAAAGCAGAGAGCAAGAAAGGAAGTTATCTTATAAAGCAGAGGTGAATGGAAGAGTTGTTCAGGGTCGTCCTCGGAGAACGCACTGTGACCAGATTGCGGACCTCCTTAAAAAGGAGATGTTAGGAGCACCCATAACTGGAGAGCATGTATGAAGAGAGTGATGAGTGTAGAGGAAGTAAGAAACATCGGTAAGGGTTGTAGCAAATGGACGCTAGTCCCTGCCTAACCCACGGGAAAAAGGCGTGATAATATTTATATATGTGTGTAATTGTAGGGAAAATTCTAATACGTAACTTCAGGTTTAGTCTTCTGCTTTAAGATTATTATAGATGACACTGATGTCAGATTTTCTTCAAGTAGTTTTTCGCCCGAAGGCATCTGACATGGTATGACTACCGCCATCTAGGTTAGCTGTCGTATTCTAGTTAACTCGGTGTTAAGTCATATCGTATATCAATAATGTTTTAATAGTAATGTTTTTTTACGTTTCTTGTAACATCTAGCATGCAATTAAGCATTACTATCGAAATAGCATTGTGACAGTCAACTCTACGAAAAGTGTGCAAGTTTCCTCACAATGTTTTCACCGGAAGTAGGTCAATGTTACCGATTTATTTACCGTATCAAATAAGGCAATTTTACGTAAGTATCTATCAGACTTAAAACTGAAGTTAACTAGTCCATATATTTTGTCAATGAAAGCTATAAACTTTACTTCAAATCCATATTTTATTAATGAAAGCGATAATAAAATTAATTATACATGACACCTCGTTAAAATCAATAACCCATTGTAAATGCTAGTAATAAACATTAAAATATAACTGATTTCCCCAACTCCCGCCCACGCGAGATAAGATAATGATACGGACACCGTGTCTAACAGTTTATATAGTTAAACATATATTTAGCACCTCTTAAAATGCCGTTAACATTTCCAATTTAAAATTTTATTATTTTGGTGAGTAAAGTCTATCTCGACATTTTATCACACTATTGATGTAAATTTGATTTTGGAAGGAAAACTTTGCTTTCTTCTCAGCAAGGGTCGCTTCATACAAATACAATATTACGTCTTTATGCCTTACGAGGTAGAAAAAGACAAGTCGTTAGACTCGAAGGCCAAGCTTAGCTGATTAGTGAGATTAATTGGTGAAATGGAATTGCTGGCCCATCGCCTATGACAAAAATATAACACAGTTTAAAATCCGCTGAATGGAGCGGATTTTAAACTTTATCTCGGAAAAACGCACCGTTCCCATAGGAAATACACGCGGGTGAAGTCAATGAGCTTTAAACTACTAGGATGATCCTAGTAGTTTAAAGCTCATTGAATTGCTAGCTTTTGCCCGCGACTTCACCCGCGTGAATTTCCTATGGGAACTGTGCGTTTTTCCGAGATGAAAGGTAACCGGTAACCTATATCCTTCTCAGTAGGTACTTCAAACTATGTGTATGCAAAATTTCAGGAACATTGGTTGAGAAGATAAATCGTGAAGAGGTAACAAACAAATAAACAAATGCATTTATAATATTTGTTCGGATTATGATTACATTTATGAAAATTGACTACAAAAGTTTTTTGTAAAAGTCAATAGTTTCCGAATGACCGTTTTGATTCGATGTCGTAGGTATTAATAATACTCATATTAAAAGATCCATTTAAGAATAATCTAAATTCCTTAGTGATATCTATGGTATCAAATTAACAATTATATTTATATGTTTGTTTATGAGACATAAAGTTTTCAACACACATATCGATTAACGTATGATAAAACTTTAATTAAAAAACAGTAAAAAGCGATATGGGATGACGAATCGTAAATTTAGTTATTAAATACGATCGTAAATATCCGTCAAAGTATTAAGGTTTTTTCGAAATGACTTTTGAGATGTGACCATTTGATTAAAAAATATAACGACAATGTACAGTACAAGCATGTGAACGCTATTTTACCATACCACAGAAATCGAAATACAAAACATAAAACGATTAGAAGTGCCATTTATAGTCATTTATACGATAATTTCTATCGCCCAATAAAACATGTGTACCTACGTATACAGCAATATATGAATGAAAATACGTAGACATCAACAAAACCCACTTTATGTGGACGATATGCTACAGAGAGATATTTGAGGCTAATTATGTCAGCACACTTAGAAGAACCCTTAAGCCTGCATCACACGTTTTTAGCCAAAACAGGCGTTACTGAATTGACCCTGGTGCCAAAACTAAATCATTATTGATAATAAAAATAGTACTATAGGCTTCTCAAATAACTGCTACTACTTATACGAGACAGATAAAAATATTTTGCCTTTTATTTTTGCGTAAATACCTTCCAGAAAACACGAAAAATACGAAAAACAAGGTTCACGGCTTTAACGAAATCATTATGTAAAACACAAATTATAATTTCTACATAATGTTAAATCGCGAGTTTATTAAACTAGCTACAAGTTGCTCGTTTTAGATTTTTGAAAAATAACTCGAAAAAAATATAATATATCGTAACAATTCACTAAGAAATTCCCCATACATTTTTTGTATGGCAATGCCATCGCTCAATATATACGAGTTCCAAGCCCACGAAAAATCAGTCTGCCGGTAAGAGTCAAGGGGAATCCACGTCGCTCTGCTGCTCGGGAGGCATTTAATTTTCGCGTGTTCATGTATTCACAGACAGCAGAGAGTAATGTAGATCAGAGTTACATATTTATTACTTTTAATCTTTTTAAAATGTATATAGGTACCATTTTCATACTCATGAATGATGGCCGACAATTATTTTTGATGAAATAGAAATCGTAATAAATCGCAATCATAGAAATCGTAATAAATCGAAATCATAGAAATCGAAATCATAAAAATCAAAATAAAACTAAATCAAGATCCAAGATGGCGGACAACTTTTTTTTTTAATTTTGCGATATGTATATCGTTTCATAAGTTTTTCAGTGCGCTGATTACGAAAATAACATTTATTTTGGAATCCAAGATGGCGGATAACTTTTTTTTCACGTTTACAATATGGGTATGGTTATATAGGTATTTCGGTGCGCTGATGACAAAAATAACATTTATTTTGAGATCCAAGATGGCGGACAACTTTTTTTTTAAGTTTACAATATGGTTAACATGTTGTAGGTTTTTCGGTGCGCTAATGACAAAAATAACATTTATTTTGAGATCCAAGATGGCGGGCAGTTTTTTTTTTCAAGTTTACAATATGGGTATGGTTATATAGGTATTTCGGTGCGCTGATGACAAAAATAACATTTATTTTGAGATCCAAGATGGCGGACAACTTTTTTTTCAAGTTTACAATATGGGTATGGTTATATAGGTATTTCGGTGCGCTGATGACAAAAATATCATTTATTTTGAGATCCAAGATGGCGGACATTTTTTTTTTTTAATTTTGCAATATGGTTAACATGTTGTAGGTTTTTCGGTGCGCTAATGACAAAAATAACATTTATTTTGAGATCCAAGATGGCGGGCAGTTTTTTTTTTCAAGTTTACAATATGGGTATGGTTATATAGGTTTTTGGGGACGCTGATGACGAAAATAACATTTATTTTGAGATCCAAGATGGAGGACAGTTTTTTATTTTATTTTACAATATGGGTATCGTTTTATAGGTTTTTGGGGACGCTGATGACGAAAATAACATTTATTTTATGATCCAAGATGGAGGACAGTTTTTTATTTTATTTTACAATATGGGTATCGTTTTATGGGTTTTCGGGGACGCTGATGATCAAAATAACATTTATTTTAAGATCAGCGTCCCCGAAAACCCATAAAACGATACCCATATTGTAAAATAAAATGAAAAACTGTCCTCCATCTTGGATCTCAAAATAAATGTTATTTTTGTCATCAGCGCACCGAAATACCTATATAACCATACCCATATTGTAAACTTGAAAAAAAAGTTGTTCGCCATCTTGGATCTCAAAATAAATGTTATTTTTGTCATCAGCGCACCGAAATACCTATATAACCATACCCATATTGTAAACGTGAAAAAAAAGTTGTCCGCCATCTTGGATTCCAAAATAAATGTTATTTTCGTCATCAGCGTCGCCAAAAACCTATGAAACGATACCCATATTGTAAAATAAAATAAAAAACTGTCCTCCATCTTGGATCTCAAAATAAATGTTATTTTTGTCATCAGCGCACCGAAATACCTATATAACCATACCCATATTGTAAACTTGAAAAAAAAGTTGTCCGCCATCTTGGATCTCAAAGTAAATGTTATTTTTGTCATCAGCGCACCGAAATACCTATATAACCATCCCCATATTGTAAACTTGAAAAAAAAGTTGTCCGCCATCTTGGATCTCAAAATAAATGTTATTTTTGTCATCAGCGCACCGAAATACCTATATAACCATACCCATATTGTAAACTTGAAAAAATGTCCGCCATCTTGGATCTCAAAATAAATGTTATTTTTGTCATCAGCGCACCGAAATACCTATATAACCATACCCATATTGTAAACTTGAAAAAAATGTTGTCCGCCATCTTGGATCTCAAAATAAATGTTATTTTCGTAATCAGCGCACTGAAACACTTATAAAATGATACCCATATTGCAAAATTAAAAAAAAGTTGTCCGCCATCTTGGATCCAAAAATACTATTTTTGTAAACCTCATCCCGAAAAATTGGCCTTCATGGGATGCCAGGCAGATGTTTAACATCTTAGCATCCTGGCATGACGGTCATGCTATTTTCTGTCGCGGCATTCGTGTCCATTTTACTGCCAAGTCGCGCCAAGTATGTTTTACATAAGAAAATGGTCGTAATTTTATTTTTAGTATTCATTACCGTAAAGCAAGAAAAAAAAATTATATACCTAGGTACCAACAAATCCTTTGCCGGATCCCTGTCACTTATTACTTCGGGTTGGCGGCAATCTCACGTCGATGTGTGCGTGTGACTTGCACACAGCCAGCTGAGGTCTATCAAATACCTAAACTCGGTCGGGCGCGCGGACGTGATACACTCTTAATGTAAGGTTACATTTTATGTCACAAATAATACGCTCATAAAATTAAGAATGAATCTCTCACAATAGCCCAGTGCATCACAACCATTCTCGACAAGCTCGGTAGTGGTAGGGTTACCATGCGTTGGAAATTTTCCGGATTTTCATGTCAGTTGTTAAGGCTACGTACTTTTTTGTGACGTCAATAATGATTAATTTTAAATTAGATTGACATTTTAATGTACGTATGACCGTACGGCGTGGTGCAAATTTACTAGAAGAGCTGACCCCAAATAAATTGGGACTAAAGCAAGGAAGAAAATACCTACCAGAAAACCAGACAAAAAAAAAATTTGCTACCAGAAAATGTGCGCAGAGAATCCGGACAAACGAAGCGGCGGGAAGAATTCTGTACCGGAACTTCACCGGGAAAAAACCACCGGTAAAAATAAGTACCGGGAAAAAATCTCCACGCGACACCACGCTTGTCCGACTAGAATCTAACCTAACCTATACGCAGTCTGCTACCACCGTAGCTTATATAGGGAGCTACGGGGCCCTATATACTAACCTAATTTAATAACTACAATTCAAACCACTTACCAAACTGAATCTTCTTAATCTTCGGATCCAACTTCGAGTGTCTTCGGAAGAGGAGGGGGTTGTTCCCTAAATCACCCAACCTACCCCATGAGATCTCAATCCCCAGAAAAAACACCTGATCCGTCTAGCAGTTCCACTCGGCAACAGATTTCGGCGTCCCCAGGCAGCCACGTTTCGCATCTCACAAGAAACAGTCAAAGTAAAAGGTTTCACAAACACAAATGTTCAATAGTTATTTAACAAACAGGAAATTCACAAATATAACTCAAACTAGTTAACAAGCAAAAGACGCGAGACCTCTCCGCGTATTAAAATCAAACCGATATGTCAGGACAAATGGCGGCCGTCCGCCATGCCATTCACGCGAGCAATTTCATGCGGCGCGGCCTCCCCGCGCGATGTCCAAACAATACTGAATTCAAAATGGTCGCTCGCGACTGCCGACGCCGGCCGAGCGGGCGACGACGCTACTAATATGAAACTACCGCACGCGCTAGAATATTACGGCGGCGAACGGACAAAACAACATAGATTTTATTACAAACAGAGATGATTGACATTTTAACCTGTATCTTAACCTGATCTTACTTAGGAAAGACATTGCTACATTAGAGTCGAGTTGTAAATTATTTACAAACCTAACACTATTATATACATTTGAAATATGTAGTATCTTTATTTGGACTACTTATTTAATTAACTACTTATCAATCAATCAATAACTTTATTTGTAAAACATAGGTATAGGTTCACAGGTTCTTATACTAATAACAAGTGGTGATGTACTTTAAATATAACATCTGTAATATATTGTACTTTATACACGCATAAGCTTTATTTGTGAAAATAATTATTGTTATTTACCAACAATAATATGCTTTGTAAATAATAAGTTTTCAGGCCTTTTGTCAGCAATTTTCCTTGATGTCCCGTCGATGTGGCCACCCTAAGCGCACTTGCAATTTGTAGTTTCTGCCCCAGTGCGGACTAATGAGATTTTTGGTCTCTCATTTACTTGACGCGGAAGGATATCATTATTTTAATGTGCGAATTATGGCTTAGGAGCGTTTTTGTTAGCAGCCCGAGAAATATCAGCGAGCGGGATATTATCCCATAACGCTCATGTGACAATAAAGATTATAGACTAAATATGTATGCTTAAGACCAGGTCCTAGCTCAACTTCAAAACGATTAACGAGCACACAACCAAAGACACCTTAGACACACATAGACATAGTGGGCGGATCCCGCGGAACTCATTAACCAATTAGAATAGTCCACGCGTACACCTGCACCGGCACACCGGTACAGCGTATGCATAACGCAGAGATGAGATCGTTGATGGCTCCAGTATACTTGCATTTGGGGTGCAATGGGTGAAAATAATATCTATTTTGCCATACACAACTAATAAATTTTCAAAATCCCATCCGAACTAATTTTTTAAAATATTTTACCAATAGGACACAAGCTACAATTTATGTATGTATGTACCTCTCGAGCGAAGACAGGGCGGAGCGCTAGTAAGAAAAAAATGGAAATTGAAAAATAACACAAACATGTCAGCTAAACCACGATTTTAGCGCCACCTAGTGTGCGCTGACGTCAACACTTGCCACACTCGGTAGCGGTGGCGAGGCGTGGTAAGCAGCGGAACGCGATGGTCGCAAGGAATGTGCTTGCTTATGCGCAGCCCCAGATAGCTAATATCAAATTAATTCGGTAATTAAATTCAGATAAATATTTAAATAATAATATTATTTATTTATTTCACCTGTAGTTTACAAACATGTCACGACTATAAATCAAGACATAATAATCTAAATAAAAATAAACACTTTCAGAGTTTTTGGTTTTATTTCCCTGCATTTTATGCTATGAATTTTCATAAAGTACATATTGTATTGGATTTCATAAAGTGCCTATTGGGCTAAGTCGCAAACGGTCTCCAAGGTTTCTTACACAAAATTTCCCCCGTAAAAATCATATTTTGTGGAATGTCACTTATGCAAAATATATATATGAAGTAAATTTAAGTACCAACCAACATTATCACATTTAGGGTTTTTGTTTACTGTATGTAAATAAGTAACTTAAAAAATATATGTTGTTCTTATAAAAATCTGTATCTCAAAACCGACCACAATTTATTAATAAGTAAACATAATTTAACTACTAAGTCAACTAAAAGACTAAATAGATGTAAGCGTATTGATCTCAGTAAGCTTAAAGATCCAAAGAGCAAACACTCAGTGCAATATAGCAATAAGTTAGGGGATAAGATAGAAATATATAAAAATACATTCAAAAGAAATAAAGAATATAATTGTGAAGAGAAATGGAACGAAATAAGTAGCATAATAAGATCAACAGCAGAAGATACCTTTAAAACAGAAAAAATTAGGCCAAGAAAAAAGTGGCTGACTCAAGAAATTATAGATTTGATGCTAGAAAGAAGAAAATTAAGAAATAAAACGGATGACAGTAGTATAAACAAATATAAACAATTAACTAATAGAATAACTTTAAAATGTAGAGAACAAAAAGAGAAAGATATAGATAATAAATGTGATACAATAGAGCACTACATGAAAAAAGGACAAATGGATAAAGCATACAATAGTATTAGAGAATTAGATAAAAAACCTAAAATACAAAGTTCAACTATCCTAGATGAAGATGGTAAAATATTAATTAACAACAACGATATAGCAAAACGCTGGAAGAGGTATATAGAAAAACTTTATTATGGAAAGGGTATGCAAGATGCTGACATTGAAAACATTGACGAAATAGAATCGGATAATATTGGGCCAACTATTTTAAGAGATGAGTTTGACAAGGCTATTAATTGCATACTAAATGGTAAAGCTGCTGGAGAAGATCGCATCTTTATTGAATTTATAAAACACAGCTACTGCGATATATTATTAGATGAAATATACAATTTAATTTGCGAAATGTATGAAACCGGTAATATCCCAAATAGTTTTTGTTTAAGTAAAACAGTAACACTACCTAAAAAGCCCAATACACTAAAATGTGAAGAACACAGAACCTTAAGTTTAATCTCACATGCATCCAAAATACTTTTGAAAATTATCCAAAATAGAATTAGACCCATAACAGAAACAGTAATAGGACCAGACCAATATGGCTTCAGAAAGCATAAGGGAACAAGAGAAGCGATTTTAGCCTTGCGACTCATACTAAATAGAAGACTAGATTTAGGTTTAGATACAAGTATAGCTTTTATAGATCTAGAAAAGGCGTTTGATAAGGTTGATTGGGAAAAGATGATGCAAACATTGAAAGATGCGGGCTTGGATTACAGAGATAGGAAGATTATATATGAGTTATACAAGAAACAGGAAATGCTGATTGAAGTAGGAGAAGATAAGGAAATGGCTAAAATAAGACAAGGAGTACGGCAAGGATGTCCGCTATCGCCTCTAATTTTCAATATATTTATAGAATGTGCAGTCAAGAAAATTATAGAAACAGATATAGGTGGTGTTAAATTTAACGGAGAGAAAATATTATTTATTAGATTTGCAGATGATATAGCAGCTATGACAGAAACTTCAGAAGAACTAGAAAACCTTCTACATGTTATGGACACTGTTTTCAAACAACATGGACTTAGAATTAATAGCAATAAAACTAAAATAATGAAAACCACAAAAACAGATATTACTAAAAAGGCGAAACCGTTAAAACCAGATCCTCCAATTGAAATCAACAACACCATATTAGAACAAGTACAACATTTCAAATATCTAGGAAGTACAATTACTGCTGATGCCAGAAGCACCCAAGACATCATAATCAGAATAGCCATGGCTAAAAAGGTGTTTCATCAAAAGAAACATCTTTTGACGGCCAAAATATCAAAGTCTGTACGAAAGCGTCTCATTAAAGTATATATATGGAGCATAGCTTTGTACGGATGCGAGACATGGACACTCACCAAAAAAGAAAGAAAGAAGTTGGAAGCATTCGAGATGTGGTGTTGGCGTAGATTAGAAAGGATTAGCTGGACAGAAAGAATAACAAATGAGGAGGTCTTAAACAGAATAGGAGAAAAAAGAAGCATTATTAAAACTATTGAAAGCAGAAGAGGGAAAATGTTAGGGCACCTGATACGACACGATGACTTCATTAGAAACATTATAGAAGGAAAAATAAAAGGAAGAAGGGGCCCAGGAAGACCAAGACAAGGCTACATGAGGCAAATAAAGGAAAAAGTGTGCGTCGGGTCGTATCAAGAAGTAAAACAGTTGGCAATGGAGAGAGAAAAATGGAAGGAACTCCACCGACAAGAGCCTCGCTCTTAAATTTGATGATGATGATGATATAAAAATCTAAAGTCCCTAATGCGACATTTTGCGAAAGAGACCTTTTGCGTTTTTTAGCCGCTATTCGGCGATATCGTAAGGGTTAAAAAAACAATTCGTTTAAGATGGTTCATTTACTTTTATTTTTTATAAAATATACACAACAATTTTTATGGCTAGACTGTGCTAGGCTAGACTAGACAGTGCCTATACATATAAGCCATTGCTACACTATAGCTGGGGGGCGTTTAGGCGCATAATGTTAAAAGCGCAAAATGATTACCGGTCGCAAAATGGTAAAAGATCAAAATTTACTATTTTGCTCTTTTAAGCGTACAATGTTTGAAGAGCAAAACAGTAAGAGCGTAGAATGGTAAATATTTCAGTGCTTTAGCTTTCAGCTGCCAGGACTATATAAATATCATATTGGTGAATTGTGACTCCCTAACAAGTAAAAGTAAGTAAATAGAAAAAACGTGATCAATTTTTGAAAAATATTAATTTAAAAATATTAATTATTATATACTGTCAAATCACACAGATTCTAGTCCCAAAGTAAGTTCTAAACGCAAAGATACTATATTTCATAAAAAATACACAAACACAAATATATAAACTAGCTTTTTGAAAAATAAAAAAAATGCAAAACTGTTTACGGTTTACTTATATTTTCCTTTGAGGTGTTGAGCCTCTGATGTTATTATAACTGCTGGTTCCAATGTCTGTAACTCGGTCAGTTTAGGATTAACGGTGCAATGCCTGAAATAAATATACTATCTTAAAATCGTGTACATGGAGATTCTGATCTTAAATTTTTGTGTAATATAATAATTTTGCAATCTAAAACATCATACTTTTTATCTAGTCACCACTTTTAAAAGTATGAGAAAGCAATTCTATAATAATAATAAAAAGGTACTTACTCAACAGATTCACGAGCCTTCGTTTTGTCGCTTGACGAATCATAATGATTCAATTTGTCACCACCAAAATCTTGGCATCTCTTCTTTGAGCTGAAAAATAAAATATACAACACATTGATTTACATAAACAATATGAAAATGGATGTAAGTTGCACTTTATTCAGGCTATATGCATGCAGGCTCTGTGTACTTTCCATTACTCTACGCTTACGTAGCTGCTACAAGCAAGCTGGGTGAGACAAATTCTATAGCCTTTCCAGATAAACGCCATTTTTGAAATTGGAATGGAATATGATACTCAAACTCACCCAAACATTCCGTCGTGGTGATTTATTTTTCTTTTTTTGTCATTTCTTTCGCTATTTTCATAGATTTTTTATTTCCCATTTTCACAGCACTGCACAAAAATGCTGATCCCTCAATTTTTCTTTCACAAAAGTACGATAAAAATTTGTTTAATTCAGAAGAAAGAGCGTCCGGAGACGACGTCACATGTACGCGGGCGGCGGCCGACTGACACGCAAGAACGAAGCGAGAGCCAAGCGTGGACGCATAGTAATAAGATTGTTTTTTGCATAGCACAATTTTGCTGTTATTTTCAGGAGATTGAAGAGGTTATAATTTTTATGGTATTTCTTAAATATCTTTTGAAATATTAGACAAGAAAAAAAAGTGTTCGATTCAGACTTTATTACAATAGATATATTTGCTATAAATTAAAAAAAATATATATGTTGTAGCTGAAAATTATAAGAATTCTGACTTGAAAGATTTTTCATAGAGGGGACTTTATGATTTTTTTTAACCAAATATATATATATATTTAAAAAAGTATACGTTTCAGACTCTTTCACATATTGTGTATTATATGCTGTATTAATTTCAAGTTCGTAATTAAACTCTAAGTAGGTAAATTTCGTCATGAAAAATGACAATCATTAACACATTTGGACTACCATCTCGCCTTAACAGTGATACTTATCTTTATCATAAAGCTGAAGAGTTTGTATATTTGTTTGTTTGAATGCGCTAATTTCATACTACCTGGTCCAAGTTAAGAAAAACATGACATCATCCCGAAATAATCTGTAACAGAAGTCACAATAACTACTCCATGTAATATTAATTGACATATTCATTAATTGTTTCAGGTAAGTTAACCAGTTTAAAAAAATGCATCCAGATTTCTTCATCATATTACCAAGGAATGGACAAAATGGTACGTTTAAATCTCTAAGTAATTTGTTTGAACTCTCTATTCAATTAAAACTATTTCTTAAAGAAAATGCCATTATAAATCCCTCAAACAATTACTAGTTAAAAATAATTAACTAAACAATCAAACGCAATTAAAAAACTAAAACTAAATGCACCTTGAAGAAACGCATCAAAGACGCGCCGCCAACTTAACTCACTCATGCCGATAGTGACACACTTGCATTAACTTAGTCCCATAAAGTCCCCATTAAACTATTATCGTGTTTCGGCCGTAAAAAGTTATTGAGTCTAAATATTTTCAACGCTTTAGGCGGCTTTGGTCGTAAAGACGTCATATAAACTAGCTTGTGACACAAATTAACGAGGGTACAGATAGTTATGCGAACAGAAAGTAAGCACTTGTATGAGTGTGGTGATATCTGAGTCACTCGGTTAAATAAATAACCCTCTCTCTCTCTCTCAGCCGAAAGACGTCCACTGCTGGACAAAGGCCTCCCCCAAGGATTTCCATAACGACCGGTCCTGCGCTGCCCGCATCCATGCGCATCCCGCGACTTTCACCAGGAAATAAATAAATAACCCTAAAAATAAATAATTCTTCTTCTTCTCAGTCGTATCCTCATGACCATATCCATTACCAGTAGCTGTTCTCGTGGCTAAGGCTTCCTGGCCGTCTTGTGCCTGTTTTAGGGTCAGATGGAGTTAATAAATAATTAGTGGTATCCTAAAAATGGAAGAAGAATGTTGTTGGCAAGAACTGGATTGCGATGGTCCAGGATAGATATTGTTGGTGCAGACAGAGGGAGGATTATACTCATGCAGTAGGTCATGAAATCTGATGATGATGAGCTTATTTTCAAATCAAATCAAATCAAATCAAAAATTATTTATTGAAACTTGTGATGTCAGAAAAAACAAAGAACTGAGTGATAGAATATCTTAAAAAAATATAAAAAATAGTTACACGAGGTACTTTTCTGTAGTTTTAGACTTTATCTTTTTATGAGATAGGGGCATTGCTACATATTATGTAATAGTCTGAGTTTGACGGATGCGCTCACGCAGTGCACTGGCCAATGGGAATCTTCAATTTTTGAATTACCATAAAATTCTGTCTGTGGTCTAAACGTTTTCTTTTTTATTACTGATGATTAATGTTTTTTTAAATGTTTGTGGTTTTTGTATAACTATTTTTATCCTCTGGATCGATCGTACTTGCATTGAGTTCATTTCTATATGAATCATGTAATAGTAGAATTGACAACTTAATAGTAGAATTTATGAAAATTTGATATAAGATATATTGATAAGTTGATACAACTCTATCATGTCATAAGTACGAGAACGAGATGTTAAACCAAGATATTAATTAACCCTAATGTAATTTCTGTGTACATTATAATTAAGTTGATAACCTCAAACACATCCGGGTATTGATAGCTCTGTTAACAACTTTAAATCGTGACGATTAATTGTGCAAAAAATCGGGACAAAAACACTGACAAATATTTATATATTCGAGATGTTGACAGCGATCGATTACTTCGCTTACATACATTAAATCCACATAAGAGAACAAAGGCATGCGCAAGAGTCGTAGGGTCGCGGGATCCATCACTGTGTCAGCTAAAAAACGAACGCCCGCCGACCAATCAGAGGCGGACATTTGAATAATTGTTCGTTCTGTATCGACCAATGGCGGCCTCGGGCGCTTCTTATTTCGAATTCTCAATGATTAATGTTCTTCTTGGAGGGATTTACGATGGAGTTTGATGTGTGTTTGAATGATTTGTGCGGTGCTACGTCACCAGTATTTACGGTCGCGTGCATCTTGAATTGGCTATGTTTATTATGAAGCCATGATAAAACACTAATGGTGTAGCAGTAAAGCTTATGTGAATGTTCGTGCGTGCGCTTTTTCAACAGATTTTCTAAAAAATGCAACTTCGTAATGTGTCAGATAATGGTTCTGATTATGTAAGAAAGTGTACCAATCAACTTCCAGATATCTTAAATAGACACACCAAATTGTTGTGTTACTAAAATGAAATAAATTATCAAAAACAAAATTGAAATGTTTGAAAATACGATGCTAGTTTCTGACCCGTAACAACAAAAATAAACAGTGTTGTTATTATAAGCAAAAGTCAATAGCCGTCGTGCAAATTACTCAGAGCTTTATCTCTGTACTCTCGCTGTTTTTGAGGGCATGACGGATCGGCGTCGTATTTCATACAGATAATTCCATAAATATGCTAAATAGTTTGTTGAATGTCGGCGCGGTCGGCGTATGACCTGGTCATTTGTCATTGTATCTGTGACTGCATAGACAGGAACGATAGACAGCCATACATGAGCTACTCCACCAGAGAGGAGAGCAGGTGTGTTTTAACAACCAATAGAATTTCGGTATTCCATTTCGATTCGAATTTCGTAAAGGTAACAAGCTAATTATTAAAAAAAATACGACTGACAACTTACATAGCCTATGTCACTCGGAGGAATGCAAGGAATCTAACAATATCTCGCACATCAAAATCTGTTAAGCCACTCAGGACTTATGGTGGAAATAAAGAAACTTACATACATACATGAATCCTGAAAACATAACACTCCTTTTTTGGTCAGTCGTGTAAAAAAAATCTTTATTGAAACTATATAGGCCTTCAAAGAAGACACTTTTTCAAGTCGATAACTAATTATATTATCTAATCATATCAGTGTATTATACGTCAGAAGCTAAAAACTACTAGCATTTGTAAACGACCATGCCGATATAAACTCATGAAATCAGGTCACAGGATCACTCAGGTAATCCTATTGGTTATTAAAACATATATCCTCTCCTCTCCGCTCTGGTGAAGACCATCAGTCTAAATAGGTGTGAGACTATACTCAAAAACTTCAGTCTTGACCGGACTGCTATGACTGGACCATACTTGCAGACATTTTTTGAGGTAAGGTCTTTGGGTCTGCTGCTTGCAAACTCTACATTCCGTTCCTATGATCTCTTTAAATCAATCCATCTATATCTTCCCTATTTTCCCTGCACTTCCATTTTTATTATAGTTTGAAACAAAAAAGGCGAAATTCCATAATAGTCGTAGGGTGCTGATTCTGTCAATATTAAGTCATAATAAGTGTCTCAATAGTAGTTTAAGCTTAATCAGTGTCAAAAAGTACTATTATTTAAAAACCTACCAGACACTATTGGAACACGTTAGTAGTTGATCCCCGATAACCAAATCCACTTAAATATAACAAGAAACTTGTTAAATTTTCGAGGAACTGGGTGAAATGTTCCCATCACCTATCTGGTGGTTGCACTGGCGTGACACAAAAATAAATAACTTATTTAAACAATTCAGAAGGAAGTTATCAATACTTCCTTATTTGACTAGCATAAAATATAGCCGGTTATTCTCTCATCGAAGATATCTTGAATCCTGGATTCTAATTTATGTTATTTAGAAGTATTAATAGGGGAGATCTAATAAGATTTATTAGTTTAAGTTTATATCGGCTTTAGTCCTCATAGCTTACAGCAAAAACCTGGTTAGTACTATCTGTTTGAGTAATGGCAGTATCATGCAGTTGATGTAGGAAACACTTCTGGTGGAGTGATAGTAAATAGTACTACTAAGTATTCTGTGATTATAGTTACATCATCTATGTTTGTATAGTGGTTTTCCCATTTGCCTACTCTATTTGTCATACTAGCTGACGAATCAATAAGATTGTATATTTATTATCCTCACGATGTTTTCCTTCCCAAGCGGAAGTTAATTAAAATTAACATTGCATTTAAAGTTTGGAGTACAAACTCACGAGACATTAGTGGGACTTGAACCTGGGTCCTTTCGATTTGTTAACTAAATCTTGTGACTTACTTGTCGGTCGCATGTCCAATCCTGGGCACTTTAATGATCTAATCGGGCACGCAATCCGCCGGTAATGAGCGCGAGCGCGTCTCACATAAATCAGCGCAAGCGCGGTAACGCACATCTTGATCTAGCAGGGGTACCCAACTTTTGGATGCAGAATATTTAAATACTAGTGCGACTCTTGTAATAATAGGAATTAACCTTATAAACAGAATAAACCTTATCTTGGTTTTGCACAAAAGCGTTGCAAACGTGCAAGCGTGTGATACTTAGTGCTTTCTCGATATGTGGCCACAGCTCAATTTCGCTACATAAGCTAACTCAAATCCATATTATTTATGTTTTTTTTGCTATTAATTCAATACTTCATTAATAATAAGGTATACGTACATTTATTTGTGTCTCATAACATATCTCTCATATCATGAATATCGGATAACTTATTACATATCTTAGTCTATACAATCTTAGCTAAGTTAGATGCTTGAAAAATGTGACCTATCAGTGTCGACGCATGCAAGAAGTTCGTTGCCCTAAAGTTCTGCCTCCACTCCGCCAGTAACCAGCTCGATAATGGATCTATGTCGACTAGAATTAACACTTTCCGATATACGCCGAGTTAGCGGCAATCGTCCCACATAAATCTGTCTGCGGCTGCGCCCGCGCACGGTAACTCACACATCGCGATCTAGCAGGGGTGCACAACTGTTTTACCATATTTGGGTATACAAACAAATCTATCAGATTGAACTGATGAAATGTTTGGGTCATTCTGGTGTCAAAATTCTGCATCCTTTTTATGTAAGATTAATTTTAAGTTAAACTTCTAAGTTAAAAATAGCAGCTGCAATGTTCATTCTTATTTGAGTATAAACGGAAATATGGTCGAAAGTGGTTTTTTTTAATAAGTACTATGTGAATCTAATCATTAAGACTTACATTTTCATTTAAATCATCATCTTATTTATGTTGCAAAAAATTGTGTCACAAAAAATATTTTTATTAATACCAAATGTTACACACCACTGCAAAACTGTGCGTGCTTCAGACGGAAAAGCTCGTGATTTGTGATTAAGCTCCACGTCTCGGCATGGAAATTCTTTTGTACTCTGTTTAAAGTTTAAAAGTTTACAAGCTTTCTGTTTGATAGAATTATG
The DNA here is from genome assembly GCA_018467065.1 of Ephestia elutella. Classification (NCBI taxonomy): domain Eukaryota; kingdom Metazoa; phylum Arthropoda; class Insecta; order Lepidoptera; family Pyralidae; genus Ephestia; species Ephestia elutella. Next base: position 1,581,718 of record CM031573.1, on the reverse strand, counting down.
ATAATTGAACGTATTCGAACGTCTTCGTTTCTTGAACCTTGACGAATACAAATGTATGTTTGTTTGTATCGAACGAAGTGAACGTCTGGAATTCGCAATTCAGCGGTATGAGAAAGCTTTTGTTAATAAAATTAAATGTGCACGAAATGGCGGACCGTTTTCGCGTTTTTTAGTCTAAAAGAGGTTTACGATAGAAATAAACCTTTTTAGCAATTTTAGTCTCTTTAGTATACCACAGCCACATCAGAAAAATAAAGAGGTTGTTTCTTGCTTCCAAAAATTTTATTTTTCTATAGAGACTAGCGTGAACTTTATCGTTAATTGCTATGTATGTATGGTTAACTGGTGGTCTGATACTCCAGGAATGAAGTCAAAGCGGCTTCCTAGTGCACAATAAATACTCCTAACGATTACACCCAATCCTAGTGGACCATGAACTCATTAAACGCGAACTATGAAAAAACCCACCCATCCCATTAAGGCATGATTTACCGGCAGGCCGAAAGCGATCGTTTAAATTACAAAATATCATTCCTATAATGTATTGGGGTATGTCTCAGGACGATTTATGGTCAATCTGACCTGTCAGTCATGGGCGAAGGTCTGACTGAAACTGGACTTTTTGAAAACTTCTCGTTTTAGACCGATTGTCGGAATTGACTGTAATCTTGATGTATAAATGAAATATAGCACCAAACATCAAATGTAATCCTATTTTTGTGGCGTAAAACATATTTTTGTAATATTTATGCGAATGTTTGGAAACCAATGGTCGCGTGATTCAAGTTTAGTTGAATTGTGAGCTTATTGTTGAAAAACCACTGGTCAGATTTTGAGGAGCAACGACATAGAGAGCAAAACTTGGATTAGAAGTTAGTAACTTTTATTCCCAAAATTTCCACGCAACTGGAGCCCCGTACACTATAAATAACATTTTATACACTCCTTGCATTTTCCAGCACCCAGCACTAATTGATTTCACTACACTTCACTTAAATTTTATGGCTCCATATTAGCCGTTCAGCCAAACGATGATTTTGCCCTTTTGGCGACTCGGGATCATCATGCAAATTACTAGCTTTAAAATGACTGTAATGTCAAAAGAAAGATACAGTTATAACGACAGAAACTCTGAAACTGGACGTTTTGATAATGCCCAGCGTTGCCGGGCACTTTATGAGAAGTATTTATGGTCAATCTGACCCACCCGTTGTCTTGGGACTGGATGCGTCTCGATTCCGTGTAATTAAAATTTTTAATTAACATCTTAAGTATTTTTATGTTTGTTAGCAATAAGAGAATAAGATACAAACAAGCTTTCTTGACAACTAAGTAGCTTTTGTTGACAGCTTCATAATGTGACACGTAACTATAGAATAGAGCATGGATTAATGATAGCTCTTCATGCGCGAAGGGGTTTTAAATTTATGCCCTGAAAGGTATATTAGGCATACGTAGTGATACACCATCATCGCCGCATCCGTCTGTCTGATCGCCATAAACTCAGAAACTGAACGATTTTTCGTGAGTTTTTTACCAATAGAAGGGTCGCGAGTGAAGCATTGAGGACCAGCTAGTTAGCTGATATATGTTTCATTTATCAGTTAGATTTATATTTAATTTCATGCAGCATAGAGCAAAACGGCGCACAGAATCCATTGTTGCCTATTATTATTGTTTATTTTATTATTGTTGTTGTTGTCTATTATACATTTTTTCTCCTTAATGGGTTGGGACCCGCACAACATATATTTCGTCTACAGCAATTTCTCAATTGGTTGCCTGGAAGAAATTGCTTTCACCAATAAGGCCGACTTTTGCGCATCTTCCTTTCTTTTTTTTTAGTTTTAATTCTAGTTTTAATGTAATTTCTTGTATGCTATCAAAGTATTCTTGTTGTTGTTGCTCGAAGTTCATAAGAGAGTGACTAAGATGTTAGTATATAGAATAGTCTCAACCAGTGACTAGTATTAGGCCTTCCCAAGTGCCAAGTGTAACAGATTGGAAGCAGTGCACGTCGGAGCCCTGGGACCGACGTGACCAAGTGGCCCGTAATGATGTGATCTCAGCTTAGCTAGTCTGTAAGGCGACTGGCTCGAGATGGTCAGATTTCGGATCTCATTTACATATGTTATCGCTTCTGTTAACTTTACCAGCTGCTGTATCCCTTCGCTCCCTTGGGAATTTTGGGATACAAAGTACCATACCCTTGCAAAAAAATCCCGGTGCTTGGTTCCATGGGGTAACTTTGAGATATCCTAACTAATATTATAAAAGCGAAAGTGAGTTTGTTTGTTTATTTGTTTGTTTGTTACCTCTTCACGCTTTATCTACTGAACCAATCTTCCTGAAATTTCGCATAGGTGCATATAGTTAGAAGTACTGAGAAGGACATAGGGTACTTTTCATCCTGGGAAAAAACACTGTTCCAGTGGGAAATTCACGAGGGCGAAGCTGCGGGCAAAAGCTAGTAAGAATATAAAATGGATTAAGCTTTATCCCGAAATTATCATGGACCAGAGGCAAAGCAATCACTAGGCAAGAAAATCAGTGAAGTCTTTCGTTAGACATGCATATATTTATATTTTCAGATATTTCATAGTATTAAATGATTAATAGTTAAACTTTCTAATAAACATTAACAGTATTGGAGTTAACATCAGACAGTAGCTTAGTTCGTACTTTAACTGATGCAGTTATCTTAAGACTGCCGTTCTTTAAATGGAAAACCGCTGGTATAAGTTGAATGCTGAAGCGATTTATTTGAAAATTATATATTTACTGCTATTATAAATCACAGCTACAACGATCTTTACAATTTTAACTCGTTACCATGATTACTCTTTTGTGACTTTTCTGGTTATTTTGCCTTATGCACAGCAGTTGACATAAATAAATTACTTTATTTGTTTGCCGATTGAACATGTGATAATAATAGCTCAACATAAACTTGACTTTATTGAAAGTTATTTAGGTGTAATTTTATTGTTTTATGGTATGTTATGTTATGTTAAGAGTCTTTCAGAAATTTGTTAAAAAACTGGAACCGGACTAGCTAAATGGAAATAAAATAAAATTGTCTGTACTCGGTAGGTACTCAGAATTTATTGATTATTTAGATATCATTACAATATTGCACAGTTATACTCTTAAACATGACCCCTCTAGGAGGACACGGATGGTACAATATTTAAAATATGTAAACTCTTAGATAACCTTATTTATTATGAGCAAAACTCTTGTGTGTAAGGATGACCGAGTCAGAGAGAACATAATAATTTCCAAATATAAAGGGTCGTGAGAGTATATTCGGTTCGCGTGGTTTATTAAAGCTCCTCAAAATGATTAACTACCAATTTTGTGTAGTAACAAATACAAGGGAAAGCAAAGGTTGATTCCCCAGCTTCGACGTAGCAAGATAAGATGAATTTTGGTACCTCTTTTTGGATCTAACCAAAGATTCCGTAGATTAAACGTTTCCTGTTGCCGCAACCACGGTCTCCTGGTGAACCTGCAGGTATATCTTGAACTCTCCACGCCGACAGGTTCTCCAACCGTTGTGATTGACCAAACTAATCACCCCTATACTATTTGGGCAAATATTTAAACCTCAAAAGATGTTTATTTAAAGTTTAAATCTTAACTTTTAAATCGTAAATCTTAACTTTTGAATTTCTTTCTTTTAAAATTCCCATCTGAAAAGAAAAGAGATGGATTTTATTCATTTATAAGATTGCAACCATGTGGCCAACACATGTCTTCAACTAGATAAAAAAAACAACTTACGAGTATCTCGTGTTGATCAAAACCATCTACGACACACTCCCCATCCATGAACCCAGCCTACTAGTGACGAACGGTTCCTGGAATAAGATATTTCATAAATTTCTGAACAAAGGCACGCACAAAGTCGGCCATGTGCGCGATGCATATATCATTTCAAAAATACTTACTAAATCTGCGTAACATAAGCAATCCATCCAACCGTTCACATAAATACTCAGGTAGGCCTCTATTCCATCTGCAATTTGGCTGGCTGAAACGAATTGTACAGAAAATTATCACAAGGGAAAAAAAGACAATGGATTCCTTCACGGGATGTTCAAACATCAGAAATAAAACCACAACTAGTGTTTTATCCAAGCCTTACCTGTTAGTGCATTGTATATACCATTTTTATGAAGATTTATCCTTCATTTTTACCCTGGCGACGAAACGAAACGATATAATGTGCCTCCCGGCTGAGGTCCCGACCATTTTGTCAACGCGTCCCTTTTATTTTTTTTAAACGTCAAATCTATGACATTTAACACCTAGTAGTTCTGCCAAACAATAAAATTTATAATTCGATGAGTTTTATTTAAAACCTTTTATTGAAATAAAGGATAACACATGACTAGGAATAGAATATTTACTTATTCCGGATTAAATAATAAAATCAAGAGAAATCTCAAAATATATTCTATATCATCAAAGGACAGCGACCTCTATGATGCTAGATGTCAAAACATCTTCAATATTAATTTCCAACCTGCACAACAGATGGCACTAGTGGTTTCAAAAGATGACCTAATTCACAAAATAGTACTTTCTGTTTCTTCTCAAAAGAACAAATAAAACGCAACGTTACAATATCTTTAACAAGATTATTCAATATTTATTCAATTTTTGTAAATTTCATCTTCGAATAAAATACGAAAATGAAATTTTATTTCTAATTTATTTTAGGATAAGGTAATCAATCAATCTATCAATCAAAAACTTATTTGCATGAATACAAGTATACACTATTACTACTGATTACTAGGTACTGATTTAACATCTTTAGTTTTCATAATTTCAATCATCAAACCGCTTCTCGCTTATGCCATTCACCATCTACCAGCCACGAGATTTCTATGTGGATGCGACATGACCATTTCGATGCTAATTTTACTGCCAACCACCGCCGCCGCAATAAATGCTTTCCACTCTTAATGATTGATTGATTTCTATAAATAATATAAGAATCATTTGCTAGGTAGTTGTTGCCAAGGATTTTGTCTTTTTTGATAATTTAATCAAAGTGAGATGAAGATCCTCGGTGAACAATTTGCAAAACCGATCAAGGTCTTATGGTGCAGGGGTAAAACATGGTATTGGTTTAGGATTTGCGGAATTCCATTCGCAACTCATCAGAGGTAGGTATAGAACTAACAAGCTTGAGAGATGTGAAGAGAGAGGTGGTAAATCATCACCTCTGGTGAACTTTACCGTAAGGGATAAAACAATTTAGAAAGTGCACTGTCTTCTATCTTAACTGGAATTTTTCACTTTATCTTATTTAGTCTGATCGATCTTTAGGATTCCTTACCTTAAAGATGGACAAGAATTGCAGTAGTGCTGCGTACGAAGCGCTGTGAGAAAAATGAAGAGTCATCGCTAATAAACGGTAAAGCCTTGAAAGGTCGAATGAAAACAATGTGTTCAGATACCTAATAATAAGGTTCTTACTCTGAGTTTTGTAACACTTTTTTCAGCCTTAGCCTATGGACGGCGTCAATTAATATTGGGCACTCGATCGTAAAGCTCCCGCTTTTGCTAACCACGTCTCTCCCGTTGGAAATGGAAATCGCTTCAGCTTATGCTTTAAACCACACAAACCGACGACACTGAGATTTCTATGTGGATGTGACATGACCATTTCAATGCTAATTTTACTGCGAGCCGCCGCAGCTCTCTTGTATTGATTGATATCTTAATAGGCAACAGACAGACGCCGAATCTTAAATATACACATATTAGTGGGGTTTCCTTAGCAGATAAATAGGTTTAAGTCGTAAAGATAAATGTGTTAAGTGTTATTTAATAAGAGATTTTGTACAGCGTTTTTCTTATTTTTGTAATAACAGTGAGTTGGAATTCCACTGCCGCCGTGGGAATTTGGAAATAAAAAGTTATACTTATACCCTTTGAGTTTCAAGCAAATTTCATCGAAATGTGTTCAGTAGTTATTAGCGTGATAAAGTAAAGGTAATCCATCATCTAGAAGACGGAATTTTTAAGACTGAGCCTAGTAGCGACCTTATTTGAGATACTTTAATAGGTAGGTACTTAAATAAATACAATTCGTGAGAAATTATAGGTCGAGGGTCACAACCCACAAAGTACTAATGAGTATAGAGTAAGTATTCACTAGAAACGACATCCCGTTCACCTTCAGAAGATCACATTGCTACTGAAAGTGCCCGTTAACCTCCAACTAACTATTATGTCCTACCTGATCCCCACAATAGAACATAAATAGTAGAAACGGTCAAAGATTTGCGATCGTAGAATGGATACATTTTACCAACGAACAGACAGAAAAGTATTTAACTTCAAACATGTTATGGCAATATTTTTCATTAAACATAATTGTAAAATTTCATCTATCGTAATATTTCACAAAACGAGTACAATTTGAAATATATATCTTGCAAAATAGTGTCATGTTGCAGGCAACAAACTGACATAGACCCATTTTGCCAGTCATTAAGAAAGAATATTAAATACATATTTTTAGCTAAAAGACTTAACTTCCATCATCTGCGTTCTAAACTATAATTAATAACTCATAAACTCGGACAGAAACTCAAAAGCCTTACTTAAAATATCTTCGAGTTGCGCCATTAACGTACACTAAACAGAAGCGCAATAAAGGCTGTTTATTTGTGGCAAATGACATCTCAAATTCCAGATGCGTATCAGAAATTCCACTTTTGCATTTGCATCAGCTCGGCGACTATAATTTCGTTCCGTTCTGTAATTCCGTACTTGCTATTAGCCGTTTCCTTTATGGCCATTCTCACTCAGTCCGATTGGTCCTCGCTCGAATCTAGGAAATTGTCTATAATAAGTTACGTCTAATAGCGGAATTGTAGTCTTATCCTTAATTCTGTGGAGCGGTTTTAAATTCTGATGCTTGCCGTCGCTGGCGATGTCTAGTATCTTTTTATTTATTGTAAGACTTTCGCAGATAAATTCGCGGCTTTATCTAAGTTAAAGACCTTCATGTTGAAAGGTTTTACCCAGTTATTGGACATTAAAATAGATTTAAAAAAATATCATCGTATATTATATAACCGATAAGTATTGTTTTTATTTTTAAGTTAGATACGATACCGGCCGCAGGAGGACTGTTTTTAAAAAAACTACAAGTATAGTTATAGATTTAATAATCCCGATTGATTACAAAAAAAAATAAAAATAAATTAAATCTACACGACCGTAATCTTCGACGATTGAAGTACGACGGACGAAGATACTCGGTGTTCTCGCTGTGGTCCAAATATCGCTGATTCTGCAGTTTCGCAATTCGGTTTCGGGAAGGTGTTTCATAATGGTATGAGTTCGCTAAATGTAGGGGTTCCTATACGTAACATCTCCCCTCCTAGATGAGCAACTATTTGCCAATGTCTAATGCAAATGTTGCGGCTCTATGCTCTTCCATAGATTTGATGCTGCCTTCAGATCGTGCTGCAGATAACTCGATGTCTGTTGGAATAGACTTTGGCTGCTGTTGGCGGTGGCGGCAGTAGAGTATGAAGATGAAAATTGCTGCGGCAAGTACCACGATGCTGTAGGTAGGTATTGTTGTATGATAAAGGCTTGCGAAATCATGTTCTTGAATCTTCGTGGCAGGTTCCATGAGAACTTGGTGTTGAATATCGTGCAATGTATTCAAATCAATTGTAGTCAGATTGTAATGAGTCGACGATTTCGTAGAATTAAATCTTGATAAAGTCATGATTTCAACAGCATGTCCGCGAATTCTGTCATTGATGTTAATCACGGTGAATTCAGGTGTTCGTATACTGCAATTTCTGGGAATTGTTGCGAGGAAACTTCCGTTGAGAATGCGATATTCTTCGGTTCCGCAGGCTATTTGGACTTGGGTGTTTTCCGGGAATGATAGGATGTAATGCTGGCTATCTAGTTCCAAAAGAGCTTCTTTGGCGAGTGTCACCGGGACAGTATGACAGGTTGGTATTACTTCGTGTTCATGTATAAGGTGGGATATACAGTCGCGTTGAGTCCGAGATTGATGAATAGTCTTCTGCTGGCAGATGTACCACGTATCAAACTTCGGGCATTCTGCCTCCATATACACAAATTCCTTGGAATCGGTTGCTATAAATGGGAATGGGGGGATGATAGTCTCGGAATATCTATTAGGTACAGGACAAAGTCTATAAAGGACATAGGTAGTTGGATATAAAATGGGAAAACTGAAGACAATAACTATCCTATCGTCTATGAAATACGAACCTAATCTAATTATATCATAATAGTGCCTAATATCTAAATTCAGAATCGAATTAGTGCCGTATAATTCTTTAATTTTGCTTATCATACTACTTATGTCGCTAATAGATAATATGGAATGGTGCATAGTGCTCGTGCGACTAAAAGCGATTATATTTTCTAACCTAGATATCTCAAGGAATATGTCCTGCGTATTTTCGCTGATAATGTCAAATATTTGAGATATTTGACCATAGCGTCTTAATCCCTCTTGACCTGAATAAGAACTGTTAATTAAATATGAAATAATATTCTGTAATTTCTTTTGATTTAGTGTCAAATTGGTAAGGACTTGAGTTTGCTGAAGAGACAAATTTTTGTATAAACTTATGTGATCATTTAAGCTATTTGAAAGATCTTGATCATTTTTCTGTAAAATTTTAAGAGCGTTTTCAAATCTAAGGGCATCACTATGATCTAAGTTACCTGTGACACTTTTGATAAACGTACCTAAAGGATTTATGAGACCGCGTTTTGCTCGTCTCGGCTGGAAAGAATCTACTTGCTCCGTAGTTTTATCAATTTTATTTAAAAGATAAACAATACGGCTTTTAAATAAGGAAAAGATGGGATTAGGAATTTCTGTAGAAATGTCGGTCAGTTGAGTGCGTACAAGGTCTAATTGTCTTTGTAAATTGTCTAGGTTTAGGTCTTGTAAGAAAGTATGGTCGTGGGATATAATTTTGGAAAGTCCTAGTTTAAACGGAAGGATGCCGGGTCCATCGGATAGACTGTCAAGTCTTATGTCGGTGGCTGGTTGAAGGTTGGCCCGGGAGGAGCTGCTGGTCATCACGAGTACTATCGTCCTGCAACAATGCGGGAGGTTTAGTTTTCTTACCACGTTTAAGTCTATTCTTCGCAACTTTTCCACGTTTCCTAGATGTATAGATATGAATAGGTAAGTTAGTAACTACGTTGTCATGTGTATATCTAGGTGCTAATTTCTGCCGGGACGCAAAGGGATTCTTAATATAAATGTCCTGGTTTTCGTCATAGTCTACTTCCGGTTCTCTGTCTAGATTTCGTCTAGTCATGATCCCTATGCGGTTAGAGTGCGAGTCGTCATGTATAATTTTATATACGAGCTCCATTTTATCTTTATGGTCCTGCAGATACTGCTGAAATAGCCTTTCAGATAGGTCAAGGTCTGTCGGGTCCCTAGGGTCATAATGTCCCGTTATCAAATCGAATGGTCTACACCTTGTTAAGCTATGTATAGAGCTATTATAAGCGATTAGCGCGTAAGGAATCAAATTGAAGGCCGGTTCATTTTTATGCTGTAGTCGTAGTAATCTAAGATGTTCCAAAAGTGTATTATGAAAGCGCTCTATCATACCATTTTCATTAGGCGTATGAGCGGCTGTAGTATGGTGATGGATTTTATGCATTTTCAGGAATTCTTTTACAACTTGGTTCGTGAACTCCGTACCCTGATCTGTAGTTAAGGACATAGGAAACCCATGATGGGTGCAGAAGGTCATAAGTGACTTTACAATATTAGGAGCCGTGCAATCCGCTAAACGGTATGCCTGGGCGTATTTCGAAAAAGAGTCTATAATTGTGAAGTACTTCTCTTGTTCTATAGTTAATACGTCGGCATGCATGTGTTCGAATGGTTTAGATGGCGGGGGAACAATTTGAAACTTAGGCCTTAAGGGCGTACGGTCGTATTTCGCTCGGTTGCATATATCACATTCATTAATAAAATAAGTTATAGAATCCTTCAACTTTGGCCAAAAATAGCGTTGAGATAGAGCGAGATATGTCTCATTAATACCTCTATGGTTTGTTTTTCCGTCATGGTATTTAGAAATAATATCTTGTTGGTTTAGATAATCACTTATATCCTGAACTTCACGTTTGACTAAAATAAGTTTCATAGAAGCATTTTTGAAGTGCTTTTGGAGTATAGGAACTATAACATACATTTTATTAAGGGGGTTAACCAAAATGGCGGTGCGGAACTTTGGGTCGATGTGTTTTGTTATTACTGAAATTAAATCTTGCTCTAGGTTATTTTCAGTCACGTGAACAATTACTTTCCTGAATGTATCGAACGGCTTTGATATAGTGGGTCTAGCTGGCGTGGATCTATCCGTAATTTTGATGACAAGTTGCCGTCTAAATTTATTTAAGGGGTCGTCAGTGACAGGTATATCTAAGGTAGGATGCTCTGCACTGGTATGCGCTGTGACGGAAGGCGAATTATATTGTTGGTCGAGGTCAACTATTTCGTCTAGGTCAATTGGTTGAACTAAAGATTCTACACTACTTAAAGGCCTTTGACTCGGGGCAGTGTCCGTGGATGACATGCTTATGATAGGCCTATCATCGGGTGCTGTAACAGTAGAAATAGATGAGCGCCTGGAAGAAGATTCCGAGCTGATGTTAACTACGACGGAGTCTAACTCCTCATTATAAATTTCCACTCGCGATAGGGCGTCGGCATTAGTATTAGCTTTACCTTTTTTATATACTATGTCGAAATTGAATTCTGATAGCTTAAGCTTCCAACGCGTAAGACGTGAATTAGGTTCTTTTATATTCAGAAGCCATAACAAGGGTTTGTGGTCCGTGACTATTGTAAATTTTCGACCATAAAGGTAGGGCCTGAAGTATTTTGTGGCCCATACGATTGCGAGCAATTCCTTCTCGATTGTTGAATAGTTCATTTCACTATCGTTAAGTGTCCGTGATGCATAGGCTATAGGCCTGTCAGATCCTATAGACCCTTGCGAGAGAACCGCCCCCAAGGCAACATTAGACGCGTCCGTTGTTAAAATGAATTTTTTTGAAAAATCTGGATATTTTAGAATGGGATCGTTAGTTAATAGGGTTTTGCAGTGATTAAAACAATTTACGTAATCAGGGGTGAGTTGAATTTTTGCTCCTTTCTTTAGACACATTGTTAGGGGCTTCGTAAGACGGGCAAAATCAGATATAAAGCGCCTATAATATCCTAGTAGCCCTAAAAAACCTTTTATCTGTTTCGTTGTCCTAGGAATGGGGTATTTTAGAATAGCGGCTATTTTATCTGGGTTAGGTTTTACGCCATCGGGTGTGATAATATGGCCCAAGTATGCTGTCTCGTGTTTGAGAAACTCGGACTTATCTAACTGAATTTTAAAATTACTTTCCCTGAGCCTATCGAAAATTTTCTTTAAATTTACCATATGTTCTTGTAGAGACGTTGAAAAAACTAGAACATCATCTAAATAGACCGTACAGATAACGTTTTGCAAGCCTCGTAAAACGTTGTCCATGACCCTTTGAAAGGTCGCTGGACTATTCTTGAGACCCATAGGCATGCGTAGAAACTCAAAATGCCCATTTCCGTCAGCTACGCTAAACGCTGTTTTGTGTATATCGTCAGGATGCATTTGGACTTGATAAAATCCACTTGCAAGGTCGATGGAACTAAAATACTGACACTTGCCTAGCTTATCTAGGATGTCTGCTATGTTGGGAATAGGGTACCTATCGTCAACTGTCTTTTCATTCAATTTTCTGAAGTCAACTACCAACCTCCATTTTACTTTCCCAGATGCATCTGATTTTTTGGGTACGATCCATATAGGTGCATTCCATGCAGAGGTAGATGGCCTAATTATGCCCTGATCTAACATCTTTTCTATTTGGTTCTGTACTTCCTGCCTGTGTACGTATGGATACCTATAGGTTTTACTATGGACAGGAATTTCGTCAGTAGTTTGAATTCTATGCTTAATTTTGCTAGTAAAAGTTAGTGCTTCATTTTCTAAATAAAAAATGTCGGAATATTGTTCACAAAGTGCAATTAAATTAGCTCTCTCCTCATCGTTCATATGATCCGTGCGCAAGCGTGATAAAACGTCTCGAGTTCTAACCATCTTATCTGAATTAAAGGCGGCGATGGACGTAGTCTGTTCATTAAATAAATAAGCATGTAATGGTTTTGAAATTTTAAAGTGAACTTCATTTTTACTAGGGTTAAAAATTTCTACGTACGCATAACCATTCTCGGCAGTGGATATACAATCTATAATATAACATCCACACAAAGTCTGTTGATCTATACAGATATCGCCAGTAGATATATTAGTTGGAACTTTAACAAGCTGACTCGACTCAGCAGGTATAATTGTTTCGATTAAGTTTAAAGTCTGTGACTGTGACTCATGCATATGAATAGGATTACACGCGAAACGAGTTCTTAATACATGTGAATTAAGATCGATTTGCGATTGCCATTGCCGTAACAAATCTAACCCAATTAATCCATCAAAGTATTTATGAAAACGATAAATGAACAATTTAATAGGGTTCTGATCACAGAATTCTGGAAAACAAGGAATTGTCACTGAATAGTTATTTGTAGTAGTTGCATGTATATTCGTCACTATAAAAGGATCATAGTTAATAGGAAAATTATGGAAATAGCTTTGAACAGCTTCGGGACTTATAAACGATTGGTTGGCCCCGGTATCTATTAAAAGTTTAAGAGGTGGGTTAGAGATTTGAATGTAAGGAAGCTGCCGTTTATTCTGTAAATTTAATTCTATTCTGGGGATGCTTTCTGAGGCTTCGAGGAAAAATTTTGTTCCTTAGTTTCCTTAGTACCTGTGGATTTTTCTTCCTTATCAGAACTAGCGTTATCTACTTCGGCAATAGGAACAGAGCACGAATTTAAACTGTAGTCAGAGTACTGGTCATAGTCTAAGTACTGGTCATGGTCATAGTCTAGATATTGTTCATAGTCATAGTCCTGGGGGTATACGTCCTCGTAATAGTAAGAGTCAAAGATCTCGTTCATATTGAGTTGTGGGTTTTGAGGCGTTAAAGGTAAGGTACGAGCAACTGGATGGCTAATACCACTCATAGGAGTAGGAGCCGGAGCATTCTGAATAGGCCGTTGTTGGAAGAACGAACGAGGAGGAATTTTAAATCCCGTAGACATATTGGACCTAGGTAAGGCTCGCATGATTTGTTGCGTTCTAGAGGGTCTTTGTCCCTGAAAACCTAAATTTTGAAATTGATTGGGGTTAAACGGGTTAAAGAACCTATTTTGAACTTGGGGGTTAAAATTCTGAAATTGGAATGGGGTAGTAAATTTATTATTAGTAGGTTGTGCTTTCAAAACTTGCGAAGAAGACGTATTAGGCTTATTCTGATATATAGGAATAGGCGAGGGGTAGCCGAACTGTCTGGGAAGTAACTGATTAGATGGTGACATTTGCGGTAAATTAAAAGGTGAGTAGTTAAATGCAGTATTAAATTGCGGCAATTTTTTAAAGACTCGATCATTTTTATTCTGTAAGTAGAGAACATTCAATTCTTCTTGAGCAAATTCGAGAGCTTTTTCTAGCGTGTCGGGCCGCATGCATCGAATTCTTGAGCCAAGAGGCTCGTGCAGGCCTTTCAAATAGGACTGCAAGGCTAATTTTTTATATAGAATGCGTTTAGCCTCTACTGTAGTAGGAATCGATTCATGCAGCTGGACATACGTCATTATGGTACTCAGTAAACTCTGAACGCGTTCGTAGAAAACGTGCGGTGTGTCACTGCCCTGGGATAGGCAGGATAAATCAGTGTAAAGCGCTGATTCGTCCCTATGATCTGAAAATGAATTTATTAGAGCATTTCTTATACCATTCCAGTCTCTAGGTACGCCATTGGCAGATAAGGTAGTAGCAGCGCGGCCTGTTACTTTGTTTAAAATTCCATTTATTACGGCTGCATTATTTAGTTCGTTTCCTGGAGCTGGATTGATATAATTTATAACTATTTGGTCACATATAGTGAGAAATCTGATCAAGACATGAGCATTACCATCAAATTCGGGAACCAATCTCAAAGCCTTCCATATTTGATCTGTTAAGTTATTAAAAGTACCAGGGGTTGGATTTTGCGAACCGCCTGCGTTATTTTCCGGGGTAGACATTTCCTCCTCTATACCTTCTAAGCTAAGCAATAAATCTCTATGGAAACGGTTTCGCCTATCACGAATATTACGTGAGGTAGGTCTATCAGGTCTAAAATTCCTTGGATGAAAAATTTTGAATTACTTATATATCTATCTTTATATAAAAATTATTTTAATATTCTATTTTTATTATATGTATTTTTTTTTATTTGTATTAATTCATTTTAATTATCTTTTTATTAATTAATATAATTATAATAAATCAATCAATATTTCAATTTTTCCCTTTTTTTATATATATACTTAAATATCTACTAGAGAAGTGTCCTACCTATTCTAACCAAAAGGATCTTTGGAATGATAGGAAGTATGTAGGAAACAACCAATAAATAGGAATAGTGCGTATTACTCACAGGATCGTGGCAATCTGCATCCTTACTTGACCCATCGATGTCTGGATGATGTCTTGAAGGTCCTCTGCTGCGGCTAGCCGTAGATTCGAAGGATAGTCGACGCGCCGGCGATTCGACTATCAGGCGGTAACGATGCTAGAAACGCGCACTGACTCAACTATCCTACCGACTGCGCCAGATACGATACCGGCCGCAGGAGGACTGTTTTTAAAAAAACTACAAGTATAGTTATAGATTTAATAATCCCGATTGATTACAAAAAAAAATAAAAATAAATTAAATCTACACGACCGTAATCTTCGACGATTGAAGTACGACGGACGAAGATACTCGGTGTTCTCGCTGTGGTCCAAATATCGCTGATTCTGCAGTTTCGCAATTCGGTTTCGGGAAGGTGTTTCATAATGGTATGAGTTCGCTAAATGTAGGGGTTCCTATACGTAACAAGTTTTAGCCAAAACATACATACTTAGGTACTAGTTGATCCCGCGGCTCTACTCTCATGGCTTAATAAAAAGTAGTATCAATGTGTGAACGAAGATTATATTTTGTAGACCTTAGAATACTTTTCACACTGCCTACGAGTACTTCTGTCTACTATTGTGAAAATGTACGTTATGGATTTACACTTTAGCGGAAAAATTAATACTTATCAGAAACAAGTACAGACTTGGTGTAGCTTGGATGCCAAACCGGTGCCTTACCTATATAATAGCCTCGTTTGTCTCCAAGAGACATCTTTCCAACTTTACTGCCTAGTCACACCTCTGCGGCTGCATACTCATTGCCGTTTTATGGCAGTTTTCACTCAGGGCGATTGAGCTCGTTGCATTGTCTCTCTCTTCTGTCTTCATATCGACCAACGCTAGTGGCTTTTAGACTTTTAGGAAAAATGGGAATTCTTCTTTGAGATTGGATGGAAAATCTATACTGGAACGTGGTTTTTAAAATAATGATACGCATGTCTAAAATCTTAATAAAATCAATTTTCTTTCGTTTGTCCGAATCATATTTAGACTTAAGGCGAGATGGTAGTCTAAATGTGTTAATGATTGTAATTTTTCATGACGAAATTTACCTACTTAGAGTTTAATTACGAACTTGAAATTAATACAGCATATAATACACAATATGTGAAAGAGTCTGAAACGTATACTTTTTTAAATATATATATATATTTGGTTAAAAAAAATCATAAAGTCCCCTCTATGAAAAATCTTTCAAGTCAGAATTCTTCAAATTTTCAGCGACAACATATATATTTTTTTTAATTTATAGCAAATATATCTATTGTAATAAAGTCTGAATCGAACACTTTTTTTTCTTGTCTAATATTTCAAAAGATATTTAAGAAATACCATAAAAATTATAACCTCTTCAATCTCCTGAAAATAACAGCAAAATTGTGCTATGCAAAAAACAATCTTAATACTATGCATCCACGCTTGGCTCTCGCTTCGTTCTTGCGTGTCAGTCGGCCGCCGCCCGCGTACATGTGACGTCGTCTCCGGACGCTCTGTCTTCTGAATTTAAACAATTTTTTTTCGTACTTTTGTGAAAGAAAAATTGAGGGATCAGCATTTTTGTGCAGTGCTGTGAAAATGGGAAATAAGAAATCTATGAAATTAGCGAAAGAACAAGACAAAAAAAGAGAAATAATCACCACGACGGAATGTTTTGGGTGAGTTTGAGTATCATATTCCATTCCAATTTCAAAAATGGCGTTTATCTGGAAAGGCTATAGAATTTGTCTCACCCAGCTTGCTTGTAGCAGCTACGTAAGCGTAGAGTAATGGAAAGTACACAGAGCCTGCATGCATATAGCCTGAATAAAGTGCAACTTAAATGCATTTTCATTGTTTATATAAATCAATGTGTTGTATATTTTACTTTTCAGCTCAAATAAGAGATGCCAAGAATGTGTATAGTGTAGATGCCAAGATTTTGGTGGTGACAAATTGAATCATTATGATTCGTCAAGCGACAAAACGAAGGCTCGTGAATCTGTTGAGTAAGTACCTTTTTATTATTATTATAGAATTGCTTTCTCATACTTTTAAAAGTGGTGACTAGTTAAAAAGTATGATGTTTTAGATTGCAAAATTATTATATTACACAAAAATTTAAGATCAGAATCTCCATGTACACGATTTTAAGATAGTATATTTATTTCAGGCATTGCACCGTTAATCCTAAACTGACCGAGTTACAAACATTGGAACCAGCAGTTATAATAACATCAGAGGCTCGACACCTCTTGTTCTAAGTAAGTACCTATAATAATATTATTGATATTATTGTAGACTAGCTTTTTCCCGCAGTTTCACCCGCGTGAACTACCTACCTAACCTACCCTACCCTATGTCTTTCTCAGTACTTCTAACTATGTGTATGCAAAATTTCAAGAAGATTGGTTCAGTAGATACAGCGTTTATTTATTTGTTTGTAACAAACAAACAAATGAACTATGTTTCGACACCACTATAATTTTATCATGATTTAACAATACAATTGTGAAAACCGAATCAAATTTCCTCCAGTAGTTTTTACAGGATGCGTTTGTGTGTTCGCCCACAAACATATGGCCAGAAAAAATCAAAACAATGGTTTTTCTTTTATTTAAAAGCTAGTGTAGCTTTTGCCGCGGCTTCGCCTGCGTGAATTTTCTTACGGGAACAGTGTTTTTCCCGGGATGAAGGATGCCCTATGTTCTTCTTAGTACTTCTATGTGTATGCAAAATTTCAGGAAAATTGGTTTAGTAGATAAATCGTAAAGAGGTAACAAACTCACTTTTGTATTTATATTTTGTAATATAAGTTAGGATTAGGATGAATTGCTCGTAATGAAAGCTTTTCACGAAAATGAAATAAAATGACTTATTTTTCAATTTCCTTTTTTAGGGACCAGGATGATTATACTTATATTGTGGACGTCGAAGAGGATCAATCATTTGAAATTTATCAAGGACGAAGGATAGTAGAAATGACGTACTTCTTTAGTAGACTAAAAGAGATTTCTAACCATAATGCACTGTTCAACTGCGGTCCTCAATGTTGGTCTTTTGTGGGAGAAAGGAGGGTAGGATTGAGGTCTTAGTATAAGATGAAATGCGACATGTGTTGTTTTTTTTAGGGTCCCGTACCTCAAAAGGTAAAAACGGAACCCTTTTAAGATCACTTTGTTGTCCGCCTGTCTGTCTGTCCGTCTGTCTGTCAAACTTTTTTTTCTCAGGAACGCTTAAAGGTATCAAGTTGAAATTAATATCGAATACTCGGATCTATCATCTCTTTCAGCAAAAAAAATAATCAAAATTATACGTCAATGCGATCAAGAGATATTACCTATAACCTATAGAGGTTTTGATTGCTGCCTGAAATCGCAAAATATGCGAAAATTCGTAACATTTTAGGTAAACTACGGGAAGTACCCTATGGTACTTCTCGTTGTCCTTAAATTATGAAATTTGGCAAAAAGCAAGGTCTAACAGTACTTATCCATACTAATATTATAAATGCGAAAGTTTGGATGTGAGTTTGTGAGTTTGTGAATTTGTGAGTTTGTGAGGATGTTTGTTACTCAATCACGCAAAATCTACTGGACGGATTTCGATGAAATTTGGTACAGAGGTAGATGATGACCTGGAATAGCACATAGGCTACTTTTTATCCCGGGAAAAAGCACTGTTCCCGTGGGAAATTCACGCGGGCGAAGCCGCGGGCAAAAGCTAGTACAGGAATAAATCTGAAAATTGTAAATATGGTGTTGGAAGTCTAAAAAAAGTGTTAAAAACTTATTTTTGCGCTGGATTCAGTATGAATATCAGGGATCGAACTGCAAATTTAAGTTTGTTTTTGAAACTAGTTGGTCTTTTAGTTAGGGCTATAATTTGAGATGCTTTTCGTGGTACGGAACCCTTGGTGCGCGAGTTTGACTCTCACTTGGCCGGTTTTTTTATATTGACTGTGAAGATCCAGATCATGTAGAAAATGTTGACGCAAACGTTGACGCTATAATAGTATAGGGTATAGTTTCATCTGGTATAGCATAAACGCAATTTCAAGAAATAACGTCCTCTATCAATGTTCCCATATTTTCTAAAAGATTTTTTTCAAAATTGTAAATTAGTTCATTTTAATTTACAATTTATTGCGGAGGCCATTCCTGTACCATGCCTCCAGGCGTTTAGGCGCATAATGTTAAAAGCGCAGAATGATAACCGGTCGCAAAACGATAATAGCGCATAATGTTAAAAGAGCAAAATGGTAAGAGCACAGAATGGTAAAGATTTCAGTGCTATAGTATATATATCAGGTCTATATTAACATCATATTGGTGAATTGTGACTCCCTAACAAGGAAAATATAAGTAAACCGTAAACAGTTTTGCAATTTTTTTATTTTTAAAAAGCTAGTTTATATATTTGTGTGTGTGTATTTTTTATGAAATATAGTATCTTTGCCTTGGTTCAGTATCCCTTAAAATAAGTATTTAGAACTTACTTTAGGACTAGAATCTGTGTGATTTGACAGTATATAATATTTTTTTAACTGTGTCATTAGGGCCATTCAAAGTATTTTTATGTTATTTTTATGAATGATGTTATCATAAATGTTGATTATTAAATTTTGAAAATATTTTTTTTTCAAAAATTGATCACGTTTTTTTCTATTTACTTACTTTTACTTGTTAGGGAGTCACAATTCACCAATATGATATTTATATAGTCCTGGCAGCTGAAAGCTAAAGCACTGAAATATTTACCATTCTACGCTCTTACTTTTTTGCTCTTCAAACATTGTACGCTTAAAAGAGCAAATAGTAAATTTTGCTCTTTTAACATTATGCGCCTAAACGTAACCCCCCAGCTATAGTGTAGCAATGGCTTATATGTATAGGCGCTGTCTAATCTAACCTAGCACAGTCTAGCCATAAAAATTGTTGTGTATATTTTATAAAAAATAAAAATAAATGAACCATCTTAAACGAATTGTTTTTTTAACCCTCACGATATCGCCGAATAGCGGCTAAAAAACGCAAATGGTCTCTTTCGCAAAATGTCGCATTAGAGACTTTAGATTTTTAAAGAACAACATATTTTTTTTAAGTAACTTATTAACATACAGTAAACAAAAACCCTAAATGTGATAATGTTGGTTGGTACTTAAATTTACTTCATATATATATTTTGCATAAGTGACATTCCACAAAATATGATTTTTACAGGGGAAATTTTGTGTAAGAGACCTTGGAGACCGTTTGCGACTTAGCCCATTAGGCACTTTATGAAATCCAATACAATATGTACTTTATGAAAATTTATAGCATAAAATGCAGGGAAATAAAACCAAAAACTCTGAAAGTGTTTATTTTTATTTAGATTATTATGTCTTGATTTGTATTCGTGACATGTTTGTAAACTACAGGTGAAATAAATAAATAATATTATTATTTAAATATTTATCTGAATTTAATTACCCAATTAATTTGATATTAGCTATCTGGGGCTGCGCATAAGCAAGCACATTCCTTGCGACCGTCGCGTTCCGCTGCTCACCACGCCTCGCCACCGCTACCGAGTGTGGCAAGCGTTGACGTCAGCGCACACTAGGTGGCGCTAAAATCGTGGTTTAGCTGACATGTTTGTGTAATTTTTTCAATTTCCATTTTTTTTTTCTTACTAGCGCTCCGCCCTGTCTTCACTCGAGAGGTACATACATAAATTGTAGCTTATGTCCAATTGGTAAATTTTTTTTAAAAATCAGTTCGGATGGGATTTTAAAAATTTATTAGTTGTGTATGGCAAAATAGATATTATTTTCACCCATTGCACCCCAAATGCAAGTATACTGGAGCCATCAACGATCTCATCTCTGCGTTATGCATACACTGTGCCGGTGTGTCGGTGCAGGTGTACGCGCGGACTATTCTAATTGGTTAATGAGTTCCGCGTGATCCGCCCACTATGTCTATGTGTGTCTAAGGTGTCTTTGGTTGTGTGCTCGTTAATCGTTTTGAAGTTGAGCTAGGACCTGGTCTTAAAAAATATACTTAATTCAAAACAAGGATGCTCTAGTTCTGGTTTAATATATGAAGTGGTACAAACATACACAAACCCATTTCAGAAGAAAACCACTCCGTCTGTTTTCCTGTGTCATTAGGCTTGAATTAACATTGCTCGGGCCAATAATTAATGCAGCTGTCATTACTTTATCACAATGATATAAGGTTCAAAATTGCAGAACCAAGTTTCCAGAATAACAAATTTGTTTCGTGCTGTCGATTTAAGTTTTCTTGTGTGGTGTTAAAGTCCATTTTCGGGTGTCAGAGTTGATGTTGCATTGTTGCAAGTACTGGTAGGTAATGCGACAGTTTGTAAGCATGAGCTCTGCGGGGGAGGGGGTAGGACTAGGGGGGTCGTAAAGAAATACGGACAAAGTTGGGTGTACCTCAGAAAATGTCCCGTAAATATTTGTTATTTATCCGGCTATCAGTGTGTCTCCTAAACTAAGCAGTGGATAAGATTGTCTTAATAAAAACTTTTGTCTTGTTATTTTTACTTTAAACATTCTCTTCTGAGGCTAAACGGTGGAATAAAGTTATATTTAAAAAGGCATTTATTAAAGTATACCTACTATTGTCTAATGTTGTACGTGTACTTGTTCTAAAAAGAGGTACTGATTTCTTATGTTGTCAGTAAATTGGTCACTGATAAAGATTCTCTCACAAATTCTTAGTGGTCTTTATGCGTATTCCTCATTGCATTGGGTATGGAACAGTGGCGTAACTAGGAGGTGGCATGTAAGCAAAATACCACGAGCCCCTGTCCGGAAAAGGCTCCTCGAATCTTGGCCCCCGATTGGGCCCTGATCACCTCGCGTAGTCTGATGACTTTTATGTTGTTGATCATCAGGCATTAGCTGCTTTAACTCATCATGATGGGCAAAATAGAAGGCAAGAGACGTGCTGATAGACGTAAAAAATCATGGTTAAGAAACATACTTGAATGGAATAGAGTCATCCGGGTTGAAGAGCTGTTTCGCATAGCGACGAATAAAGAGCAGTTTACAAAACGGCTAACCTCCAGTAGTGGAGAGGCACTACAAGAAGAATCAGGCATTAGAGAGAAGGCACGTAAGTAAGTCCACCATTGATGTGGAATGAAACACAAAGAAAGAGTCAAACTAATTATGCATTTTGAATGAAGACTTTGTAACAGAACAGAACGCGGTGTATGAGCTGGACCTGGCCATTTTTTCTTTCTCTAACCATATGTGTATTATTTACTACTTTAATTCTTGTATCTAAATAAGGCGGGACGGGTCGTAATTCTTTCTACGACTGCCTAAAAAAGTGATGTTTTTGTGATACGGATAATAATTTGAATCAAATATACGTCGATGATATTAACGACTTCCCGTTTGGAACACAAGGTGCCCCCCACGTGACCCCTGTCCGAAATAGACGCATATGTTCGTCGTAAATCAATAACTTTATTAATTGTGATAATAACATATTGGAAGATATCACGAAATAATTTAAAAGTTTAACAAAAATTAAGACACGCCTCCCACATAACAACGCCCTTTGCAAAACGTTTGTCAACAAGTAAAATCATTCTATGATTCAATATTGTCTAGTTATAAATCTGCTATGTTCAAGTACTTGAACTTTATTAAAAGAAAAAAAAGAACTACATAACATGTTCTTGATTGTTGAAATGTTGCCATTGTACGTAAGTGTCCTAAAAGTCTGGAGTAATTCACCTAAAAAAATAACTTTTAAGTACATCGAGATATTATGTACTAAGCACAGTTGTATTTCGATGTTTGTTTAAGTAGCACTGTACACACACCAATGTTTACTATTGTACGTGTAGAAAAATTCTTAGATTTTATACTCGTTCTCTGTGTAAAAAGTATTTTTTTAATAATATGTACATACTCTATGTAATACAAGAAGTTAATATTAAAAACGCCTGAGAAAATCAAAAGTATGAGAGATGTAGAATTGTAGAGAGTTATACAACTAAAGTAACCGATTTTTCCTCAGTTTTTACAACGAATGGCGCCTGTAAGTCACATAGGTGGAGTGATTATAGCTATCACGTCTCATTATTTCCTTGATTACTGAACGTATCCACTAATAATACGTAACGGTCACCATCACTCACCGTCGTCTGTACATCACTCACTCTACGCACTTACCAACTTATTTATAACACTATCAAACCCTTAACACCTTTCAATTAAGTTTATTTTCGTCCGTTATAAACGTAAAAGCAAGTTTGTTTGATTGGGATGACCAGTTTTAATTGAGCTTTGATTTTGGAAGGAACTTTTTGAGGTTATGTGTCAAGTTAGAGTGGTTATGTTGAACGTATGTCAGGACACGTTATCTTTGCCTCTTAATTGAAGATAATAAGGGGGGACATGTATCTTTGTCGTGTTTTTATGGGGTGTAAGGGGGATGTTCCGCTTTTTCAACTCGTTTCGATCGCTATTAATAAATGTCACTTCTTTTCAGGTAGCTACGGCGAGTCGAAAACTTTTCCGATTTGATGTTAATTACGCTCAAATCAGTGTCTGTGTTGGTTATTTTTAATTATCGGGGAAAGTTTGATTTCTGATGTTTTTTTTTTTTTTGGGGGTCGATGGAGAGAGTATTGTAGATGTGGACAATATTTGTTAATGGAAATATAATCTGATTGTTTCATTGAGTGGGTCGTAAGGTCAACCGACCATTATAATTGGGATTTTATAAACTGCCTGCCAGTTCTTTCGAATAAGGTTTTTTTATGTCCACCAGATGGCGCGGTGGACTCAATTTTAGGGCCATAGATAAAAAACCTCGAGTATATCCATATCCAAATTAAGATGAGCTTAAAAGTGTTTTGATGGCCTCAAATCAAGAGCCTCAATTTCTTAGTACATATCAATATTATTTTATTTTGCAAGCGGTTGATATGATGCCGTATCGCGATAATACTTCAATCAAATGCCTTAAACTGGTTCTCGCGCTGTAACGTCAACTGTCATCTGTCACCGCGGGTCTGTCACGCTTCATACGTCAGCTTGTCAAACGTCAGCCATATTTTCCCGCTCCGTCGACCCCGTGATTTGAAGTGAAGACCTGTATTAGCGAGACTTATTTGCGTAAATCTTAGTTTCCTCCTACTTAATGTGATAAAAGCGGGAGTTTGGATGTTTGTAATTCCTCAAAGCTGGAGATTTTAATGATAAGAAAAGGCTAGACTATCTAAAAAAAAAAAATCTTAACAATCATCCAAACAAAGTTTTAAACCGAACCCTTGAAAAACTTCAATATCAATTTCTATAAGACTTTTTTTACTAATCATCTCTAAAACTAAAATTTTCATGTGTTATCACGAGTTTTTTTTAAATAAGTTTGAAATGTTTTTATACAAGAAAAATATTTCCGAATATTCGAAGTTTGTGCTTTTATGACCGAAATAAAAATTACTTAACACATTTCTCCCCGATTGTACTTAACCCTGCAACACTCGACCAGGTCTAACAAACCCCTGTTCTCTCATTTTCTCCTCCAAATCAAGACGTACAACAACCGACTTCAGCGCTTTTTTGTCGCGCCACAAGGTGGAGCCACTAATTCCTTTGTCTCTGGCAATTTTTTCTTGTTCTCGCAAAATGTACGACCGTGTTAATACTGGGTAATTTGTATATTCACCTAGAGCGGCGAAATACGTATTTGTCACGTTGATTGAAGAGAAACTTTGTCCGGTGTATTTTTTTTCTGCGTTTTCTTTTTGCTTTGAATACACTTTGTTCTAGATTATTTTTCAATTTATTTCGGAGTTTCTTCTTAGCAGTCATTCGGAAACGTTGTTGTGTTAAGAATAATAACTATAAAAATAAGTAAACCTAATTAATTAAATTTATTTATAAAAGTTCTATAACATTTTTATTTATAAATAAGCTAGGATAGGTTAGCTTAAAAGTTACGTATTATATTGATCAAATCGACACCTAAAATGTAAAAAAAATTATAACCCCTCCTTTTTTAACAGTCTGTAAAAAGCGACAGTGAACTGTAAAATCTGAAAGTGAGTGCTAGCTTAATGTAATGGCAAACAAATTGTATTTTTTAGGTTGAGAGCACACTAGGATCACATCGCCTGTACAATCGCGCGCTGACGGCTGCAGACTTCCTTCTTTGGACGCTGGCACTGTCATAAGCGGAGCGATTTAGAAGTTTTGATTGTAATTTTAATTAGTTTGACTTGTCCCGGTGAAATTGTTACCTTTCGTAACTAGATGTTGGAATTATCTAAAATTTTACACACATGTAAATGGCATTGCAATTTTATTATGACATGAATAAAAATAAAACGAAGTAGCCTCGTAGACTTTTGGTACATTTAAGTAATCTTATTATATTAGAGATCTATGTTTTATTCGAGAAATATTCTGTTTTTATAGACGCTTGATAAACTACGTACTATTATTAATAATTATGTGACAAAGGCGCTTTTGTCTCCCCATTTATATTACTATGGTCCACTCTCCAGATTTACAAATCAGTTTGACATTTAATTTTGTATCCTCATTCACAGATGCTTCCTCTAGTCAACTGCTTTTAAGTTGACGACTCGCTAAGATTACACCACACATTTACAATCATAAGCTGACGTCTGCAGACATCCTTAGTGGGTGCGAATACAGTTATAAGCTGAGCGGGATTCTTGTTTTCCGCAATAGTATCGAATAGATTTTGTTCTAATTATGACAACAGTCGAAATCGTCAGAACTAATTTATTGTCTCCACAAAAAAAAAATAGGAAAGAGTTAATGACCGGGAAAGAGACACAACGATAGCACTAATAAAATATGTTTAAAAACCACCAAATAAAATCAATTAAGGTATAGGTTTTAATTCAGATGTAGAATGGAGATAATAATAGGACATAAGAAACTTTTTCTTTCATTTTCAAGTTATTAACAGACATATTATAAGTTCCTATTTCAGTAGAATTCAAATATTTTTTTAGTAATTATATGTATAAAAAAAATCACCAATTCCTTTTCTATAACCGCTCCCTTAATTCAGCACACTAGCCTTTTCCCCTAGCGAAATAAGCGAATTAAAATCGCCTCAAAGCAAAAGTGGGCGCAAAGAAAGCCGGCTGCATACACTGTTTATTTTTAGCTGTTTAAGGGTTGACTGACGGACACTGGCCTTTGAGACCGACTTCATTGAGAGAGGCTTTGTTATGATTGTAATTTAACGATTTAGTTAGTTAATACATAAAATTTTACTTAAAAAGAAAAAAATTAAATATATTTATTTTAAATATTTTTAGCTGTTTTTATTTAGTAATTCTATATGTAAGGTCAATTTATCATTATAAAATCATATACATAAATACATACATGCTGGTCGTAAGAATGTTGGGAAATTAAAATATACGTTTTTGGTTTATGTTCATAGTTTTACACGACACTTGTTACTACAACTTTCACATTCATAATAATACGAGTAATAATCAGTATTTTAAATTAATTTGACTCATCAACCTTCCGTTGTTGCACTTATTCAGTAATGTAAGCTTAAGCAAGCATACTTAACATTTAAGCACCAATTTCCAGTAATAAATAAATCGCTTGTCCATTTTTACGCGCCGTATAAACGCGGTACAGTCGAGCACAAAAGTGTCTTCACAGTAAAACACGTATTTCACGTCTCCCGAGACAAAGGCGCCGATAGAGCTATAAAAGTTATATAGTCAAAACAGAATGCAGGCGAAAGCTGGACTCGCTTAATTAAATTGTGAAGAACAAAGAATGTCGTGGAGTCGTGTCGTCGTGATTGGTAACGCAGGGGACGGCGATCAGAAACGATAACTGGAAATAGACTTGTGTTGAGCTTTGAAGTAGCATTTCTTTTTTTTAATTATTTATGTTGTCACACTATTATAGTTATAAAACATATTTGCTCTCTTTATAATGTTGGGATGAAATATGCTATTCTAGTTTCTACTCTACTTTTCCCTATGGGCTACTTTTGATTCCCACGAAAGCGGAGAGTCTCCGTAGATGACCCAGGTGCATCTAGTCAGACATACAAGCTATTCAGCTTGTGGGAGCTTGTGGGAGGATTCTGAAGTAAATCTGTGCTGTAAAAATATTTGAATAAAAAAATATGCGTCTCTATCTACTTGTTACAAGGGCTCGATAAGTTAGACAAACCAAGCAAAATTCTAATTAATAAAATTCAAAATTATTAAAAGCCTTGTATGATCAATCAAGACAATTGATTTATTACAGAATCTACTGTTTCCTTCTTGATCCCCTTTGTCAACAACGGCAACTATAAGAAGATTTAATGATAATAAAAAAAATAAGAAATAATAAATATGCGACATATGCATGCGAAAGGAAATAAACTCCAAGCTATTAGTTGCTCTTTAAAAGAGAGCATAAAACAGTCATGATTTTAAATCAGCTTCATCTTTCTAATATAAGCAAGAAGAGATAATAAAAACGTCCAGCTCATCCGAACTGCCATCCGAATCCAATAACAACGTCGCAACTACATCTCGAGTGGAAACAAACAAAAGAAAAAGGCGGGCTCATTAGGCACAATCGTTAATTGCGCAGTCAAATCGAAAGGTCCCTAACTTTATTTCCGACGTTCGGCTAAAGCTTGGTCTCCATCGAAGCTTAGAGGAGAGAAGACGTGTACTGGTCACTGGCTAGCAAAATGTGCACAGAGTTTGGGCTGTTAAGATAGACGATATCGTAGGTATCCGCTATAAGCACAGGCTTAGTTGGAAGAAGTCAGCCCTCCGATAGGCTGTGGACTTCTTTAAAGTGTAAGTTGTCCTACCAGCACCTTCTCTCCTATCAGTCACATTGCCTCCGCTAACGCAAAATTATATTGGTTATTTAAAACACATCTCTTCTTCACTCGTCTCCTCTTGGCACTGGTGAAGTCTGGCCCTAACTTTCCGACGTTGGCTAATACGGCGGGTTATGCAATGAGCGATCGTTCTATTCGGATCACGTGCGCGCCTCCCGTCCTAATTAAAAATCGAACGATTTTTGTTAGCGGCTGTACATTTGTTAGCGACCTGCGACTATATAGTGCTGGCATTCTGTAATCTTCAATATTAAAAAAAAAAAACAAAAAAAACATGATTGATTGATAAATTGAAGCAAATTCAACGTTTATATTAATATATATATACAAATATTTAAAATATGTCTATTTGTACAGTTGGGTCTATGAATCTATCCTTCGTATCAGTTAAGCTCACCATATAGTAACTAATAATTTACAGTCAGAATTTAGTAAGAATTATTTTAAATACCTATTAATTTAATAGGAAAATTGTAGAAAACTCATTTGAGTTGAGCCGTCCGAATTTTGCTCAAAGTCGTGTGTCCCAACACTAGCTACGACCTGTGACCCTCGCGATCGTGTCACATTTGAAGGGTAAATAAATTCTGCTTTTGAACACTCAATCAGTCCTACTGAACCATACTTCTATATTTGATATATAAAAAAAGTTTCATTATATGTTTATTAGTTACTTTTATTTCGAAACACCAAGACTAAATTCTGATTACATGATATTTATTTTTACAGACTACAACTTTAAAAATAATCAATGTCTGAAAAGCTTTTTGACGCAGTTATTATATCATCTGTCAATCGTATACAAGCAAGCGTTTATTTGTTTAGATGTTCATCCTCTAATGACTGAATTAATATCCTAAATCTTAATTCATATTTTTTTTGTTTCAGGTAAGAGATTCAAAGCAATCATCCTCACATATTGTTCATGAAATAAGCCATATGAATGACTGCGGTCAATGTAAGTTAAAATAGATTAACTTTAAAGTTACGTATCGATGAGCGCAGCTTACCTACTAAACTGCAAGACAGAAGTTTATAAATTGCCATTGTCCAACATCTTGCCCACCTGCACGATATCAATCCATCTGGGGGTCGACCGGTACGGAGAGGGAAAGGGGGAAATGGGCCGCCCCCTCTGGGGGTATTTAATTTTGTGTAAATGACGACTGCCCGACGGTTGACGGACGGAATTAAAATATTGTCAGGATTTAGCTTGATGAAGACTTCTTTGTTAAGGATTATTTCTGTGGTTGTTTTGGTAGGTATAGCTTTTGCTTTGGAGCTTTAAGATGGCTATAATAGATCATGAAGAAAACTTAAAGGAAAATTTCAGATTAAGGTATTTGTTGGTTGGTTGGATAGGTTTTGAGTGGGCGATGATGTAACAAAGTAGGTCAGCCTGTTTAGACTGAAATGGTTTATTTATTACTAGCTTTTGCCCGCGGCTTCGCCCGCGTGAAATTCCCACGGGAACAGTGCTTTTTCCCGGGATAAAAAGTAGCCTATGTGCTATTCCAGGTCATTATCGACCTCTGTACCAAATTTCATCGAAATCCGTCCAGTAGATTTTGCGTGATTGAGTAACAAACATCCTCACAAACTCACAAACTCACAAATTCACAAACTCACAAACTCACATCCAAACTTTCACATTTATAATATTAGTATGGAGTATGGATATTTTTTTGGTTTAGTTATTTTCTTAAGTATTTTGAGATAATTTAAGAATTCAATTATGTATTACAGCTGATAGCTAAAAGAAAAGATGATGAAAAAGAAAAGCACAGGAAAGAGAAGGATGGCGCACAAGAAGAGAGACCTGTGCTCAGCAGTGTTTAAAAGTTATACATAAAAAAATAGTTTTATGAATGCGAAAACAACTGATCTAGTCAATCTAAGAAAAAAAAGGGACTAGTGAAGCTTTTTACCATCCATAACTTAATTTAGATTTTATTAACATACTTATTTAATTATTCCTGCTAAACGTAAAATAAAAATATACTAGCAGTTGTTTAGACTAGTGTACATTCTCAGAAAAGATGGCACGACTTCTACGCGGCGGTCCATAGCCCCCCTCCTCCCTTATTATCCGGGGGTCAAATGCACCCCGGTGGGGTGAGGTGTCACGTCACTGTCGCCGGGCCGTCACGGCGTCGTCTCGTTTCTGTCCGGCGATTCTCAGTATGAAGGGTTAAATGGGAAATATTTTTCCGATATCTAAGGATTTGTGAGTTCTTGGACTAAATAACTAAATTGTGCATGAAGCTTTGTAATTTAAGCTAAAAAGATTGTTTGGATTCAGGACGACCGTATAATGTTAAAACAAATTAAGAATAAAAACATTTTTTTAACAGTGCGTTTTGTTCTGAAATAATTTTATTGCAAAATCAATCATAAGGGAGATTTAGTATCAAAACAAAACCGTTGAACGTAGAAACATAAAATTTTGTACATCGTTAGTAAGCTCTAAGAATTTGATTTTGAAAATTTCACCCCATTCATTACCATCGGGTAGTGAATGAGATGACAAACAGAATGTCATACCATACCTCTCATTTTATTACTCTGCAATAACACCAAATATCTTAAAATTTTCAGACCAACAAACACCCATACCAATCATTCTCAACAAAAAGCTATAACGTCGTATGCAATCGCCTTGCACTGCAGCAATATCAATCCATCTGGCGGGCGAGAGTGGGGTATCCCCCCCACCGTCACGTCACTGTCTTAAATGACTGTCACGGGTGCACTCGAGCGCCAGAGACGAACGGGGACGGACGGCTTCACAATGCCAGCGTCTGATATTACGTCGTTATTTGTTATTTGCTTCGTTATGTTTCTAGAGCCAAGATAGTGAAAATTTCTATGTTAGATTCTGTTTATTCTTCTCGAGGTTTATTGAGGCGTTATTATTTATGCTATATTCGCTGCTACTTGAAGTTATAATAAGTTATGAAGTCATGCTTAAACAAAGGCTTCATGATAAATACGGTTAGTACTCCGTTGCACGAAAATAATGGACGTATGACTGCACCTCAGTCGTTTTTTTAAAGAAGAAGAACAGACCTATGCCCATGATTTGTCATTTCCGATATAGTATAATACAGTTTCATAAATCGCAACAAAAATATACAAAATAGAAAATTTTTTGGTCAAAATTTAAGAACAATCCGCCCTTAGTTAAAGTTGAGGACAGAAAGATCGTCCATTGTCTACAAAATGAGATGTCATGCAAGTAAACTATGTTAATTAAACGAGTCACGAATATTCCCTGTTTCTAAAATTTCGTCTCGCTTGACCAGCCTGAAGTGTGGGTGGGTGGCATGAATATTTCCCAAATCAAGGGTGGTTCCCTCTAGGAGGCTTTATGTGCTTAAGTGCGCCACGCAATTAAGCCAGTCGTGTGTCCCAGAATTCGTTAGCTTCGCAGTTTTTATTGCTAGGAGATACAAGAAATTTGGTTTCAGCTTACAGCCATTAAATATTAAGACTCAACAATTATTTAATTGCAATCAAACTTAATAATGTCATTATAAGTATTCATTTATATTGACTCCGCTACTGAATGTGGAAGTATAAAACGTCGATGTACGTTAGTTCTGAAGTATATTTTTCTACAATTATGCCTGTAAAAATAATCCCTTTACAATAGAAATTGAGGAGCCTATTAATATAATATTTTGATTGAGCTGATTTTGTACAAAAAAAAGGCTCACTCATCAAATACTACTTGACAGAACTCTGCACCACACTCCTACCCGTATCAGCTTGAATAATATAATAGTTTCACTAGAAAGGCATCTTTTCACGCATGGAAGATTTTTATCAGATATTAACTCCCTTGATCTCTTAAATAAACAGCGACAAATACTTTAACTGGAGCATCAAGGAGTTAAAACGCGACGCCCGTCACCCGCCGGGAGCATTATCAACTTGCATCGAGATGACGCGCATCGCTGTCGCTGCCACGTCCCCAAGTTTACTCGGCTCCGCTGGAAATTTCACTCCAGACTTGCCGTCTCTGTGTAAGTTATAGGAGAATGCGTTTGATTGATGAAACGTATGCGCTTGCGTTAACGTTCTCTAGCTTTCTGGCCTTGGCTTGAAATTTCTGTCCACATATATTTTGTTTAACGAAACTCTGTTTATTGGCTGGATTTTGTTGTAGACTTTGTTATTCGCATTATCAAGCCTTTTATTTAATAGCGATCCGGCAAGACTTCGAGCGGGCTTAAGTTATACCTTCTTCAAGAATTTCCCTATCCAACTATAAAACTGCATAAAAATCCGGAGGATAGTTTAAGACGAGTTAAACACCGCCACCGGGAATGATAGAGGCGGTGAGCGATTTAAATTTATACTTTTTAGTATTAGTGTATCCTAAAATATGTCCTTATACACCGTTATATAAGTCACTTTTCTGAGAGCGAACTATCGGATGTCAACCGAGTATATTAAAGCCTTTTTTGTTTTCCAATTTCCATTTCCGCTGCCTCTTGTCACTCGCACCGCCACCCGTCACTCCATTGCAACCGAACTGTCGCGATGACAGCCGACTGAATTGTTCCGCGCTGTCACGCTAGCGTCTTAGTTTATTTCTGAACGATATTGATTGTCACGTCTTGGTCTATCTCTGTATTGACGTGTTATGTCACTTGTTTCGGTGTGGTAAAAATGTTACGTGGGGTTTACTTGATTGTTAAGGGTCTTAGGTAAAGTATAATACTTACTCTACTAGATCTATGTTAATACACGGAAATGTTTTAGAAATTTATAAGAGTATAATTTAAAGAAGTGCGAATCTAAATCATTTGATACTTAACCGATTAGAGGATTTGTATAATTTAAAGTTTTTGATTGAAAAACATTGAATAATTACGTAACATTATGTCCATTACGACTACCACACTATGTTTTTTTTTGAGAACAAGTAAGCAGAAGATTCATTTTTCCCAGTCCCCCAGATATTTTTAGGGCCCTATAGGAAAGTAATCTAGCATACCGCCAAAAGAGGCCTTGTCAATGCCGAGATCCGATCTTGATTTCCACCTCCCTCCTATAGTCGTATTCCTCATGACTTAGGGTCCTGGTCATTGTATGGAATTAAATACCCACAACGACTATCTTGGCAATGTTAATGGAGTGATTTGCCATTCCCTTCTCCATTTCACACACTAGCTGATAATCATCAACCAGAGTGCAGGTTTCTTCACGATGTTTTCCTTCACCATAAGCAAGTGGTGGTCGATGAAAACT
Source organism: Ephestia elutella (assembly GCA_018467065.1). Lineage (NCBI taxonomy): Eukaryota > Metazoa > Arthropoda > Insecta > Lepidoptera > Pyralidae > Ephestia > Ephestia elutella. Next base: position 1,548,921 of record CM031573.1, on the reverse strand, counting down.
ACCATCCCGCATCTTGATTTAGTGGGTACAGTTCCTCATTTCCGAATGGAGTATGTTTAATAAAGTCTGCAAGACGCCGCAGTCGAGCGCAGGCGTCGCGTCAATGTCGCCTGTCACTGAGTTTGTTCCAACCTTGTGCTCGAGTCTTCTGGAAGAGGCAGGTATATTACCATAAATCAGACGTGAATGATCACGTTGGAGTCCATAAAGTTAACTTGCACAAGAATTATAAAATGTCAAAATGTCAGTCGTAGCAAATTATGATTCCTTGTAGCTGACAAAGAAAACCTTTGTGTAATTTCCATCAGTTTACTGAACTGCAAAAATTATAAAATTGCATATTGCAAGTTTGCTAACAAATTTGCTAACAACTTTATAATTCCTGGGTATATCTTTGGGTAGGAAAGCCGAGAAGGGGTTATATAGACCAAATAAAGAAGAGGGCAAAGGTTGTGTCGTACAAGGAGGTCAAGGCAATGGCTGAGGGTAGGGACAGATGGAAGTACTCCACCTACAAGAACAGCGTTCTTAAATTTTATTAAAAAAATATCTATAGGTTCAGATGTTTGGCAGCTTATTAGCACCTTATTGGCGCCTTCTAACTAACTTTTTCTTTCCAATTGATGGAGTTGTCGGACAACAGCAACAGTGATGCCTGTTGATATAATCTTTCATTAAATTTACATTTTTTCCCCTCTCACTGCGGGCAGCATCATTTTAATCATTTTAATAATTTTAATTGTGACTTTTATTAGGTCTACTAGTTTTTTGTTAGCTTATTATTGTTCAAAATTCAAGTATAACGCGCTCACACACACTCATACGTTTAAATAATTAGATAATAGTGTATACATAATATCTATCCATCAGTGAAAACCTTTAAATGACTGTATGTTTTTTATTGTTGTTTTTACATGTCATGTTACCATGATAGTTGTTGGTTTTCTAAATAAATAAAAATAAAATAAATAAATTGCTTGCTTGTTCGCCTTACTTTTTTATGGTTTTTATATAATCAACTCAGTAATTGTCAAACACAAGATCAAGCAAAAATCAAGATGGAAAAGAAAATCATAAAATAGTTTTATCTAAAAAAATTAACATACATAAAGACAAATAAATCCCAATCATATCCAGTAGTCAGGACCTCACAAGCTGAAAGTTCCATCAAGTTGAGCGCAGTTTGATTGCAGATTTAATGGTTGGGACAAGTTGAACAAAAAAATCATAAAATAGTTTTATCTAAAACAATCTACCTATAAGAAAGACAAATAAATTCAAATCATATCCAGTAATCAGGACATCACAAGCTGAAAGTTTCATCAAGTTGAGCGCAGTTTGATTGCAGATCTAATGGTTGGGACAAGTTGGACGCTCGTTGGACCGCTCGCTTTACCTGTCAGATCTGTGGTCAGCCTCAACCTAGAGGATTTCTAGCATTCATTTGTGACAATATCAAATTCTTCAATCACCAGAGAAAAAGTGTAATTTAAGGGTCAAGTCAAACGTAATCAATCTGAAATGAGTCTTGTTAAATTTCATAAAACTATATTTATATTTCATTTATCCTTGGGGGAGGCCTTTGTCTAGCAGTGGACGTCTTTCGGCTGAGAGAGAGAGAGAGAGAGATATTTACATTTCAATTTTCATAATTAACCAACAATTTGTGTTTTCGAAGGGCATAGACGTGGAAGAAGAGATGATGGACGATTTAGAAAAAAATCTTTGTGGTATCCAATAAATCCATGTATTTGCTGCCAGCAAAAACATGGACTTATGGTGATGTTTCAATTTATGACATGTACATAAATTCAAAGTAAAGAAACAAGTTCATAATATTTTAAGTATTATCTTGAAAAGAGGTTTTAGAAACGTAATAAAATGTTTATTACAAAATTAATTATTACCTACTTGAGATATTAAAAGTCAAATTGATAACATCTGTATATATTTATAAAAATTAGACGCTGACAGATATATGATTGGTGAATGCAGCGACGAAACCGCTGAATGTAGAAACTTAAAGTTTTGTAAAGAGTTTCTTTATATATCATTATTGAGAACTAAGCAAGGAATTTAGGAAATTCTACTACTAATATGGTAAAATGGATGAACAACGAAATTCGCGCGGGCGAAGCCGAAAGCAATAGCTAGTTTAATATAAAATTAAAACAGGATTATTTAATATACACTCCAAATAGAACATTAACTTTTTAAAAGATGTCAGGTTCTGATACGATCAGGATCAGGATCTGATGCCAATCTAGATAAGATCTTACTAACAACCTTTAATTTTTACGATCTAGTCTCTTCAATTTTATTGTCGAGATGATATTTGGGCAAAGAAAAAAAAAATTAATTATCATGACATTGATTTATAATTATATAAATCAATGTCATGATAATTAAATTTTTTTTTTCTGTTCTTATCATTTCTATATTTTTAGAGCTTGCCACTTTGAACTTCCCTCCTTTTAGTATTATTACATGTTAATTGTTCTTACCTACTTTAGTTATTGGCCATCACAGCATTATGTTTCATACATAATAAAAAATGCGTTCAGCAATGTTAGATGGTAGTTCGTTCTTGACTAATTTCACTCTATTTGTCTTCTTCAAGTTTCTTAAAGAACCTGTTCTTAAAATAACTTCTTCTTCTTCTCTCAGCCGAAAGACGTCCACTGTTGGACAAAGGCCTCCCCCAAGGATTTCATCCATGGAGGGTTTTGCCGTAATCGCCACGCTTGGCAGGCGGGTTGGCGATCGCAGTGTAATGGCATATTACGCGGAAAGATGCTGCTGCCCATCCTCCGGTGTTTTAAATCCCTTAGTCGCCTCTTACGACACCCACGGGAAGAGATGGGTTGGTGCTATTCTAGGGCCACACCACAGGCCATTACTTAAAATAACTACTCTTGATTAATCCACAAAGGACTCATCCATAAGCTAACTCTAAAACTAACAAAACAAATGTACCTATCCATATTAGAAACGAAGACAAAGAGTGTCACGTCGCGTGCAGAACTGATGTCCTGAGCGTGACAAGTTGTCACGTCAGTGCAGTCTCTTGTGCAGTAAATAATTTCACAAAGGATATTTTTGCGTCAATTCATGCGGCAAACGAAAATGTTGTTGGAGAAAGACGCGTGCCGATGACATGTCACGTCAACGTAGTAAAAGACGTGTTGAGTCTAAGAGCAATGCACTCGAGTCCCGATGTTTGTATGTTAAAAATATATCTTTTTAAATTAATCGTATTTTATTGGCGAAAGGTAAACCAATATACTTTGCTCTTTATTTGTTTTTCATATTAGGAATCAACTTAATACCTATTTTGCCTACGCACAGTCATCTAAAACCTTACAAACTGCGTAAAGTTGGTTTAACTGCTTCTTTTTACCTCATGGTAGGAAATCCGGTATGTACTTTTCAATGTTTAATGTAAGTTAATATCACACTTTACAGTTGCTTGACCCATTGCATATATAATGAAAACAAGACGAAGTACTAACCTATTCATAATATATCATTATGAAATATTGAAATAAATTATTTTGTGATCACCAAGCTTTCTTAAAGCATGGTTTTATGTCATTAAACCGCTTAGACATTTTGTAGTAATGAAGAAAAATCTTGGCGTTGAGTGACAAACCTAGCTAGCTAGCCTGTTCTGCATAACCGGTTGCAGAAAAACGCATACAGCTGCATTAAGCCGGCACCGCCGCCAATGAGCACTAATCAATACGGGAAGGTGGCGAAAAATAACGAATGTTGTGTTAGCTATGCTCGTGTGTTTCCGTGCGCACCCATCCGCGTGTAGCGATAGGAAATTAGCGTTTTAAAATATTTTAAATTATTTTAAGTTTTCTTCTTTGATTTTTTTTTGTTTGTGTTGTTGTTCTGTGTTGTGTCTTTGAGTTTGAATTGACGATATCTGCGAAGCAACCTATAAATGTAAAACTTTTAACCACGATTAATTGTTGTATTAGTTCACAAGTACTTAGTTAAGATTAGGTACTTTTTATCTTAAATTTTTTATAGAAATGGAGTTCCATGAAGGTTGTGCTACAGGTAAAAATCTGGTATTTCGGATAATTTAATTGTAATCAAAATAAAATGATTAACTTAGTGAGGTATTTAATATTTTTATTATTAAGTCCACTGGAAAAAGCTAAAATTTTTGATCCTATGGGCGAGATTTTGCATTATCTTAAAGTTGTACCAAAATATCATAGGATCGTCTGGCCTTATAGTAAGAAAAATAAGGCAAGACCATCCTTAGCCAAGTAGGAAACATCAACTTCATTCAAGAAATAACATTTAAATTTAATCAAATTGTCATGTCCAAATTGTAAAACTAAATTATTAACATGCCAACTGTACCCTCGCATATGGCGTAATCGACGGCCGACTAGGGACGTATTGGTCCGTCGTGGAGACGCCGCCTGTGTTTTTAAAGCTTTCTTTCCCCCCCACCACGCCACCTGACCGCCTCCCCCCACAATCGATGGACGGCGTCACGTTAGTGCAGCTATAGAGTGCATACGTGAGGACTTTCTTTGATGTGTCTTGTCTTTGTGGGGGTAATTGTTTTTTTTTTGCGTCGACTCTTCGTAATGGAAGTTTGTCGTTGATGTTTTGGATTCCTAGAAATGTTTAATGTACTCGGAATGGATACTTAATACTGTTGTGTACGATTATCTATGTGTTTTAGAGGAATACCCACGGGAGCTTCGGTCATTTCCTGTACTTGTAAACAAACAATGATCCTTATATGTAGGGCTTTTCATCTATAGCAATTAGTATTTCCGCGATACAATGTGTTATTACGATACAATCTTAAGTTATTTTTGAGTTTCTATGAATGATTCCTGATTTAAGTAGTTCGTTATTTCATCCATAAGTAGTTAAACTTTGTGATCCTGTAAATAAAATTATCTTCTTTAACTTAACTTATTCTATTTTAAATGGGATCACGTCTATTTCCTCAACTTTATATCTTGACTTTACGCAAAGAAAAGCCAGTCTCTTTTATAAAACAATACCTAACCAGAAGTTTAACTAGAAATTATTTCCGCATCAAGACAACGCCAACACGCTGCACTGACGTGACAACTTGTCGCTAGCACGCTCGCGACGTCAACGTTCACTTTGAACTCGTATTCTCAAACTAGTTCAATTTTATGACTGCTTAAAAAAACATCACATGCATTAAAACTTATAGAAAAAAGGCGAACGAAAGAAAACTCACGTGTTTTTTATTTAATGTTTTAGGTATTTTTTTTTATTAAATAAATCTATCTCTATTTATGAAGATGTCCAAAAAAGTAGTGTGTACATTTCCAAAAAAGTACTAGTTCATGATCCAAAAAAGAATGACACAACTAAGAATGAGATATTAGACGAAAGATACAGCATATAAGAGTGACACTGACGTGACAGTGGCATCAAAACAAGTTAGGTAAATGTTTTGTTAAACTACCAAGTATATCGACAATCTTTTTAAGAAACAAACATATTTTACACGCAGATAAACTCATGCCTTTAACTAACATTATGCGATAAAATAGTTTGTGTATCAAGACAGCACGCGCCGCACTGAGCAGCGTGCCAGTGACAAGGTGTCACGTCACTGGCTCAGCGAGTCTTGGTGCGGGACTGACGGCGGAAGCGCGGCGTTTGTTGGAACCTCTTGTTTAATTATGTTGTGGATTTTGCCCTTTCTTTCACATTTGGTGTACTGAGATACAGGCTCTGCTTAGTTCAGATACCAGTCTGTCACAATCTTATAGATACTGTTATTCTTGACCTTATACTTCCTATTTCTGTAAATGTTAGGTTGTGGAGAGAAATAAAGTAATTTTGAATTTGAGTCGAGTGGGTTTAAAGGCAAGCGATTCACCCTGTAATCATAGTACAATTTCTATATCAAGACTTAGGCAGCATGTTAGTATAAGTTGTCACGTCACTGGCCCAGCAAGTCTTGGTGCGGGATCGACGGCGGAAGCGCGGCGTATGTTAGGACCTCTTGTTTAATTATGTTGTGGATTTTGCTCTTTCTTTCACATCGAGTGGGTTTAAAAGGCAAGCGGTTCACCCTGTAATCATAGCACAATTTGTATATCAAGACTTAGGCAGCGTGTTAGTATAAGTTGTCACGTCACTGGCTCAGCGAGTCTTGGTGCGGGACTGACGGTGGAAGCGCGGCGTATGTTAGGACCTCTTGTTTAATTATGTTATGGATTTTCAGTTTCTTTCACATCGAGGGGGTTGCAAAATCAACCGAATCATAGTACAATTTGTAAATCAAGACTTAAGCAGCGTTTTAGTAGCAAGTTGTCACGTCTGTGATTGCTGTCGTGTTTGCTGGACTGAAGTAGATGTTTTGGTTATGCTCCAGTGCTATGGACCTACAGAGGAGATGCCAGCTTTCCTGGAAAAATACAACGAAAATTGCGAGAACGCTTGGATGACAAAGGTCAGAATAGGTCCAAATGAAAGGTAGAGTGGCATTTGACAAAGAATGATATCTAATCGGCTAGACGATTGGATATAGTAAAAGTTAAATAAAACAAGCATAGAATAAGTACACTGTCAGTCTATTTACGACTGTAATGAGAACTCAAAAACCTCATCTTACAGACTGAAATGCAAAGTTTAAATTGTTCAGAAAATTAGCAAAAAATTCATGTTTGAAAATTGGAAATCCTCGAATCGAGCGAGTTAACACTAAAATGAGGATCGCGACATCACACAACTTCGGGGCAAAAAAGAAGCCAAGTGCGAGTCGGACTTGCGCAACGAAAGCTTCGTATAATTTTAAGTCACGGTTTTTATATTTTATCAGTTTACTGGTACTGTACAATAATTCATCTTGGCAAATATCATGATTTCATGATGTATGTAGTTACCCTATAACTTTTAATTTTCTTCTGAGAGACAAACTAAGCAGTTGTATTTTTTTATTGGTTTAAAGTAAATAGGTTTTTGTCACACCTCCGCACCTAGGTCGAGTATTTGATAACTAGGTAAGTACTTATTTTTTTGTACCTTGACTGACATTCGAGCAACGAGGTGATCCTATGAGGGTTCCATTTCCGTTTGCTATACGGAACCCAAAAAAGGGTAAAGTTGGGTCGCTTATTCCGCCGGACAGTCAAACAAGAAAACTTGTCTTAAACGTCACAGCAAATTACTATCGGCAACTTTGTGCATTAAAGTTGGCTGTACAAATACTATACATGTCCCGGTGTTGAGGCGGAAGGCTATTCAGAATATTCCGAAGCGAAAACTGTTCTAATTAAGCATTTATAGGAAATGTTTTGAGATTTTGACAGGTGCAAATTGCAATACAGCTGCTTCCCAAAAAAATTCGGGATTCCTGGTAGCCAAAAATAAATAAAATACCTATATACGTATACCTAAATTCTTAATATATGTATTTTTACTGAATTTACATTTACGTGTCACTAAAAATGAGTAATACTACATACATTTTTAATACATAGTGTAGTATGTATTTAATTTATACTTTAATTTTCACACATATAGAAGTAAACTGCTACAAAAGGTGGACTTAATGCTTCAAGAAATGTCGAACCTTCATAGTATTCTATCATAAATGTAAATTTACATATTCCTTAGAATACTTGGTCAACCTAACCAAATCTAGACCATCTAAATCTCGAACTGTATTGAAGTATTGGAAATGTACGTTCTCTTTAGCTTTACGCTTAATAAATTATTAGTTTCCATATTTCGCAACTGTTTCTTTTGGTTCGACAGCCCGCTAGAGTCGCGGTTGTTGACAAGTGATAGGCGATAGCGGGAATATAGTTAGAGCGTGAGAGCTCTAAATAATAGTAATCTCGGAGTCGTTGTATAATAATTTATTGATAAAGAAATAATACCCTTATCGGTAAGGGTCTATAGTTTAATAATATTTTAAAATAGTATTATTTTAGCTTCACAATGAAAGTAACTTATAATAATAGATATCGGTAGATGCTAGGCCAAGAATGACAACCAAAATGCAGAATCGAATATGAATGAATACAGTTTAAAATTTATGACAGGTAAAATAAGTATGTATGTGCCAGCGCACGTATAATAAGATCCAAAGAGGATTAACGCGTAGCCGCGTTACATAGGTAGTTATTCCCGCTAATTGAGTGATTTGTTTCAATCCAGAGCCTCTTACTTCTTACCCCTTCCGAGGACAGTTTTCCGCAGTTAGGCCTCCAATTTAGGCCCTTTTTGCGTAAGGAGATTGAGCCGGAACTTCACTCGAACCAGCCCAGGTCCTTTAGGAAGCAAAGAACCGCCGAAGGTGTATGGCAGGCTTCACTCACCATGACCATGACCATGACCTCTTGTAGATATAACGCCATGGCTTCATAAAATAATTTAAATTGTATTAAAGTAGTGATCATAATTATATTAGTTCTACTTTTTATAATTTGATGCTTTATAGTCTTTTTCTTTGTCCTTGTTTGTTCCCTTTATTTGGGGTAGTTAATTGTTAGGAGGCTAGTTCTTGCGCGCCTCCAAGACAGAACTGTACATTAAATGTTCTGTTTTACTTAAAGATGTTTAGGTCAATCTCCATAGAAGTGGAATGGAAGTAACCATGAATCCCGGAACCAGCGAATTCTAGAAAAGGTTGAACGCGTAGCTTTAGCGCTGCCTCTTGTATCTTATACCAGCTCGTCTGCTGCTTTAAATCGGCAACTTTTCGCCGTTTTAATTAAGTTGACGCTTAGTTACAACAGCGCTGATTTGTTGGTAAACTCCCCAGAACGCGGGCCGTCACTGTTTCAAATGCATTCCTTTGAGTTTTACCTATGACTTCATTGGCTACTGAAGTTTTAAATGAGATTAATTCGTGTTACAAGTTGTAACACGAATGAATCTCATTTGTAACTTACAACTGGTTGATATAAAATTAAATGACAAAAGAAAAGCTGTAGATATTAACATCAATTTCCTTAGGTGTCATAAGAACTAAATAATATACGTAAATATCCGGCAGATACAAACAAAAACAAGAACATAAAAACATTTTATTGAAACAAAACAAACAGCATACTTTTTTTTTATTAATCCTGTAAAAGTCTAAGATGTCTTTCTCATTGCAGATCTCTTTTTTGATGACGAATTGTCTATTTTCACGAATTTACAGAGACACAGAAGTAGGCCATTTGCTGAATAGAAGAAGAACCGCATTACGTCGCATCTTTTGGTGCATCTTGGATAATTATATCAAGTTCTTGAATGAAATAACAAAAAATGAAAAGGTGTTACCCCATAAAGACATACCAATTTTCCTTCATATTAACAGTAAAACGAAATCCTGGGTCTAATCGGCCCTCGTCTGACAATCCTGCTAATTTCGGACACAGCACACGCGACTTGTTCAAACTTGGGAAACTCCGGCGACAGACAGACATTTGTTCATTCATTCCGAGTCTACTCTTTTTGATGCAATCCTAAACAGTTGGTTTTATTTATTTGCTAAAAAGTTTTGGTGTGTTTTTAAGTCGAGGAATTTTAACTTTTTTATATGATGTTACCAAAAAAATTACAAATCTTTCCCTTCTACTGTGTTATTTGTCTAGCCGCCTATAAGGCATATGCAATGCACTTTTAATACTTTTCTTCTTTATGCCTCTAGATGGCGGTAGTCGTCAAGTAAGAGAAAAATCTGACATCAGATAACATATCTATAACACATTAGGTAAGAAAAGAAGAAATAAGAGAATACGATTAAATAGCTTTGTGCACGCATAATTGTCTTCAGTTTCTCAAAGAAATTGTCTATCGTTATTGCCAAATAGTCTAAGACTTTCCGAAGAATGATGGAGGGTAATCTAGTTTTTCTAGGATTTATTCGTCGGTACGAAGTAACACTAATTATGTCGCTGCAATAAATTGGTGAAGTTTGCGCTAGCGTGAGCGCCCCCCATCGACTCTGAATTAACTTTATCGCAGCAAATAAAAATACGTTCGTGTTGCAAAGGTTGTACTACGTGTAATGGAGCGGATTTGGACTAGGTTCGGAATTAAATGGTTAAAATTATGTGATTTTTACTAAGTTTTCAATTAGAAACAGTGTCATATAAACATTGTGTAAATAAGATACAAACTTAAAAAGAGTCAGACTTCTATGATATTGCCAATATGTTTGTTACAAAGTCAATTAGATAATACGAATTTTCGTGCATCCAAAATATGTATCTTTACCGTATATGTATTTGTAAACAAACCCATCCAGCTCACGATCACCGAAAACATCTGCTCATCTCAAATACGATGACCTTAATTAATACTTCCAAAAAAGCCCGACCCTCGAACTCCCCGCAAAATAAGTAAGTTCCCAAAGACATAACACGAAATTGGATTACAGTACAAACGCGACCTCTCTGTCTCCCTTATAAATATTTTAAAACTGAGCCCAGAAAACTACCTCTATCAGTGATCTCTTAACCCTTGAAATGCGTCGGACATTCCGGTTCGGGTATATTAGACGGCAGGTACGAAGGACCAATATTCGTTGAATCCCATCACGGTATTGCAAAAGAAATCAAATTATATATACAATAAGCTCGGTCGTGGCCGATTTACATAAGTATCCTCGCTATTTGGTCGGCTGATACGAGATTGCGGCGGGGTAACAATATTGCTTGTGTTTACAGACTGTCTTGACTTGTCCTGATGTGGCTACCATTTCGCTTTTTTCAATTTCGTGATTTAAATTTTATTTGTTTTTGGCTGTATGTAGATTCCTGAGCCTTTGATAAATATAAGCTGATATATCTCTGAAATTATTTTTTGTTTGTCTTATAATTTTGATAATAATTGAGAGTAAATTTTTAATTTTGTTGCCTATCATTGTGTACAAACTAAATTAATTTTAATTATTTCTATTAAAAACGTTTAAAGTCATGTTCATGTTCTCAAATAAATATAAACTACTACAAATTCGCTACACATCGCTTGGTTGGTAACTTATGTGCATGATAGTTGCGAGCTGTGAACAACATTTAGTGAAGCATTCCTTGGAATAACATTATTCATAATATAAAACGCTACCAATAGCTTGTAGCAATTGAATACCTATGTTCCTCAAATATTGGTGTAAATTCGCGAATACAGAGAAAAGTATCAGTTCTGAACTAATTTTCCATCGATATCATCGTTCCTATGAAGCCGACACTAAAGAGACAAATAAAATTATCTTTCATCCATACATTAGAACTCAAATGTAAATTATAAGCCAAAAAGGGCCAAAAAAGATCAACCGAACACTAAAATAAAAATTAAACTAGAAATAAAAGGGTCTCAACCGTAAAAAGGTCTTCAAATCCAGTACTATCATCGAATGGGGAATCAAATCCATGCAAATCCTGAGTGGACATTAAATAAAACATAAATAGGGGACGATGGACGTACAAGTAACTGGGTCCAATAAAAAAGTTCGCACTCCGTAAAAATAAAATTCGATCAGACCCAACCAAAAATGGTGAAAAGTCTGGCCGGAATGGACAAGTGCAAAACGTCCAAATGGGTGTAAATAGGGACAAAACTGGACCTTTTGAAGTGAGTCTTGGCCATAAGGACCCAAAGCGTGTTATAAAATTCCGGGTCCATACAGGACTAAGGTGACGCTATTTGAACGAATGCAGACGAACGGTTAAAGGGGACGTTTTTGTCGGAAAAATCTTGGAAATTCTCAGCCGCGTATATTGTGGTGGATTTTCGTGGATTCTACATCTTGTGTTAATACTATTTTTTAAATGTATGCATATGTTTTTAGAAATAGGAAAATTGGGGATTACCCTTTTAGTCCGCTATTTATAAAGTATTTAAATTGTAGAAAAAAGGCTTTTGCCTTTACGTGTAGAACATTTAATGTCTTATCTTTTACTAAAGAAACATCTATATTACTTTTATCACTACTCATAGGTATTCAATTGCTACAATTTATATTTACAAGATTTTCTTTTTCGTGTATAAAGGCAACAAAAAAATCTAACTGCTATCAATGCTATGTATTGTTGTGTGTATCGCATCAACAATAGCTTCTACATTAGTGTAACCTCGTCGACAAGAGGACAGTATAACCGATGTGGAGTCCCGGTCCCGACAGATATTAAATCCACTTCATTCTATAAGAATTCCAATGGACTGCGGCCCACACGTCTGTCTCAGGACGTTGTTGTGTGGGTAAGGGACTCTGGAATGGGGCTGGATTTAAAACGATATTTTAGAAAAATTTGGATAAGTTTTGCCTTGCAGTTCAACTGTCATTGATATTTCGGGGTGTAAAGATGATTTGTAGGTGCGGGTGCCAATTTTTTTATTTAACGTATTTAAAAGGACGAAATGCAAAAAAGTTTACATCTTTGTGTATTTATTATTAACAAAGTTTCAGCACTGTAAAATAAGGGAAATTAGGTTTTTATTCACTTATTTATGCGTACATATATTGTTTTATTTTATTATTTTAACCAAATAATATTTCTTTTACAGGTAAGTCTCAGAAGAAATATCAACATTGATACATTCTAGAACATCTTCTCTTGTGAGTACCAATAGTTATTACAATAATTTGGCTTTTTTTATTTTTAATCAGAAATGTTGAAGTAGATTTTTGGAACTAGAATTATTACATAAACCATAATACGAGTTGTATATACAATGAAAAAAGTCAGTAAAAACATCAATATCACTTCCACATCGAAATAATCAGAATCGTAATAAAACGACACACTCATACATCAGAAACAAATTAAATTTGAAATTTGATGAATCAGAATCAATAAATATTACTTTAGCACGAGCGATATCAAATTGTCGAAACGAACGCGATCGTTACTGGCCATACAATAAAATATGATGGAAGTTTTAAATTAGTGGCGTTCAAACATTAAAACTACTCATAATAGCAACATTTTGCACAGTTTTATAAGATTCACGTTTAAAAAATAAAATCATAGTTTTATTCGAGGTTTTTGCAAGTAACTTTTCAATGAATTTTCTAAACTAATAAAATAGATGAGAATGAGGGAGAGGCCTTTGCCCAGTACTGGGACATTAATGGCTATTAAATAAAAATAAAATAGATACCTAGGTACCCGTGGAATTTTTATGAATTTCTATTAAATGACCAAATTATAAATGCAGCTAATCTAAGTAGATTAGTAAGTACTAATACTTATCTCCTACGACTACGACTAAACTTCTCAAACACGCTACGAAATATTTGATTTTGAGATACCTTTTTAATTTGTATGGATAATGTTGATGACATTTATAATTTTGATCACATTAATAAGTAGAGTATTGAGTATTCAGAATTATCCATACATTTTTCTTTTTCGAGTCTAATAATTTTCTCCCCTGAACCAAAACAACTAACACAAAAAGATCCAGTTAATGAAACACATACCAATACCGCAGCTCATCTGTGCGGGCGGGCTATATCTCCACCTGCGGGATCCTATTAAAATTGGCGGGTTATCCCGCGCGGGATTGCCAATCATCCCCCGATCCCGGGATCCCGGTGATCCCGCGCCGCCGTAATAAGTGCATTTTGTGAATATCCCCGCGTATTGGAATGGTCGTAATAAGACGCGTGACTCATTATCGGTTTTCTTTATGATGTTATGTGGTGCACCCTAGTTTAGGTGGTCGGTAATGTAAGGTTTAAATTAATTTGATTGTTTTTTTATTTACCTTGTTGAAACAAATAATGTAGTTATATATTTGAAACCTGAACATAGTTCCAAAGCAAAACTTTACTTTCTAGTAAAGACTTTAATTAGAATGTTTTACTTTGCATGTTAGATACAGACAGCACCACCTCTTTAAGATCACATTTGCTCAGAATTACTTATTTTCTAAAAATGTCGATAAGTCTAATTTGTATTGGCAATATTCGTGTTTAACTAAAATAACTTTAACTACCTCAAATGCCAATCAGTCTAACGTCTGCTAAATGAGTGACATTTGACATGTTCGTTTAACCCGTCACTCCCGTCAGTGCTAATGTGAGGGATGGTTTAGTTAACTTTAACCCTTCTTGTCTGAAGGGGTGGTTGGCAGTCAAATTGTGTGACAAATCTTTACGCCACAAGACACCTATGTGATTTCAGAATTGGGGATACTTGCATACATAATTGCTTTGATTCTACTTGGATTTACAATTTATTGGCACAAGCCTATTTTTAATTTCAAAACAGAGAAAAAGGTCACTTTATAAGAATTGATGTTTTCTTAAGAAACATTATACGAGGCCCCACCTTCCTCGTATAATGTTTCTTAAGAAAACATCAATTCTTATAAAGTGACCTTTTTCTCTGTTTTGAAATTAAAAATAGGCTTGTGCCAATAAATCATCCAGGAAGAGCTGGAGTTATATGAAAATAGTGAGCGTCGTGTCGTATAAGAAAGTGCTAGAGTTAGCAATGGAAAGAGCGAAATGGAAGAATCTCCACCGACAAGTGCATCGCTCTTTTTAATAATGATGGTGGGTCTTGGGTGTCAATAACTCGTTAACCGCTTGAGACAATAAGGAATTTACAAGTCAAACCATATACATACTTCTTTCTAAATGACAAATTTCACTATCTATCTTACCAGAGTCAGAACCTGAGTCAGATCCATAGACTCAGTGGTACAAATAATTTCTCTAAATACGCCCTTGAAACGTCTTGCGTCTATTACAACATCACACTTTATTTATCCTTCTATCCTACTAATATTATAAATGCGAAAGTTTGGATGTGAGTTTATGAAGATATTTGTTACTCAATCACGCAAAATCTACTGACGGATTTCGAAGAAATTTGGTATACGGGTAGAAAAATACCGGAAATAGCACATAGGGTACTTTTTATCCCGAAATTCCCAAGGGCGCGGCTAGTTTAACATAAATGTAAAATTTTCTACAGTCTGTCAACTTGTCTGTAGCAAAGGTAGGGATTAGTCAAATATCACTTAACAGTCAAAAATTATCCATACTAATATTATAAATGCGAAAGTTTGGATGTGAGTTTGTGAGTTTGTGAGTTTGTGAATTTGTGAGTTTGTGAGTTTGTGAGGATGTTTGTTACTCAATCACGCAAAATCTACTGGACGGATTTCGATGAAATTTGGTATAGAGGTAGATAATGACCTGGAATAGCACATAGGCTACTTTTTATCCCGGGAAAAAGCACTGTTCCCGTGGGAAATTCACGCGGGCGAAGCCGCGGGCAAAAGCTAGTACAACATAAAATGATAGTATTGGTCCATCTACATTCATGCCATTCGTGGCTTTGTTAGACGTATTATACAACAGTTCTATATTAGATCGAGACAGGTGGGTAGGGAGATAATTGGGTATTAACAGATACAATCTGTCACTCCTCCCCACTGGTTAGGATTCAATTAATTTTTGCGTCTCTCTGCTCTCGATTGAACTGTCTCGTCCGAGTTTATTCGATCTTGGGTTTGATGTGTTTTGAATGAGGTATCGATACTACCTGTTAAAATAACGTTATTTAACACAGTTTTATAAACTTTTAATCAGCCATTGTCTTATTTCCCTAGTGGAAAGATAAAATATAAATAAGATGGGAATTTTCCTAGAATCTTCCAATAAATGACGTAATAATTTTAAAAGTTAAAAAGTCCTACCAGGATAGCGTTATCCTGGTAGGACTTTTCAACTTTTAAAATTGATGAACCTAACAATATCTCACATGACTAAATGAACGGAAGAGTCGTCAAAGGAGGGTCAGTAAACGGCGTGGTAAAAGGAATTTCCCCTAGAGTGACACGGACTTCTCCGGACGATTTTGAAGGAATTTCCATACACCTGAAGAAGTCATACTCATGTGAAAACCCTCAACACATAATTATGCTGTCCAGTTGTCAATAAAAAAATACTAATCTAAATTTCTAATTCAAAATGGTGCAGTGTCGCGCAGTAAAGGCGCACACACACTAGCGCGTCGTCCGTCGGCGCGGAACGTCCGTCCCCACGGAAGCGGCATTAAAAGTTTTGAGTGATTTCGCTCAGTCAAACGCTGCAAGACGGGCGAGGTCCGACAGGACGGTAGGGTTGCCACTGCGAGGAACGGACGCAAATTATTGTTTATTTTTGATTGGGAGTCGATTTTGTGACTATTGGTATATCGTGGTATATCAACACCAACTAAAATAATAAAGCTGAAAAGTTTGTTTCTTTGCGCGCTAATTTCTGGGATCGGTTCGATTTGAAAAAATATTTCTGTGTGTGATTGCCACATGAATGAGGAAAGCTTATAATGCAATCCAGAAGGCAATCAAGTGAATATCTATCTTGCGTTAATAATTTCCTGATAAAATTCTTTGAAGGCCCTTAGCATATGTCTTCTTCTTCTTCTCTCAGCCGAAAGACGTCTACTGCTGGACAAAGGCCTCCCCCAAGGATTTCCACAACGACCGGTCTTGCGCTGCCTGCATCCATGCGCATCCCGCGACCTTCACCAGGTCGTCTTAGCATATGCATTTTCATCAAAATATGGAAACAATTGTACAAACTCAGTTTCAATTTGCCATTCTTCATCTAAAGATGCATCTCCTGGTAAATAATTCGCGCGTTCAATTCCTTCTTAGCTCAGCAAAATAGTTTGGCTGCGCCCAATATCCCAGTTCACTCTTGGATGTCACCAGCCAGAATTTCCATCTCCAGTCAAGCTTTTTTCAGAAAATTCGGTTTTATATCTTATTTATTTTGAAGTAGTCAATTAGTACACGTTAGTTTTTAATAAAGTAAAAAAATAGTACGTTTGTCTTGCGATTGCCAACCCTGTCTGTCCGGAAGTGGTGATGGGCCGAGTGAGGACGGTCCGTCGGCGACTAATTTGTGAAATAGTTGGGCAGTTGATTCCGGCCCAATAGTTCGCTGCTTCATTAGCCCCTATTGTTTTCTAACGGTATTTGTCATCGTCTGGTCGTGATTATTTGCTAAAAACTTTATGTTTAACTAATTATAATTTTAATATCCATGTTAAATACACTTTCTTCTTTTTTGGTAAGTAAGTAGGTAAGTACATATACTCCAATATTATTAAGTGAAAGAAAGTCAAACACCAAGGATTTTTTACCAATTTACCAACGAGGTGATGGTTTTTTTTTATTAAGTTAATTAATAACTACATTTATAATATTACAAATTATAATAATGGTATAGAATCAAATGCACAAAATTAAACTATTTTAGTATCTTGTTCAGTGTACGTACCTATATATGTATGTAAAAGTGTTAACATACCACCGACTAATTTTTCTAACTTTATAAAACCCCTTTCTTTATTCCAACATCAAACGTCACCAAAAGATACCGGGACAAAACATAAAAATGTTATATTTAGCAGATAGCCGGTTCCAAACAGTTACATTTAGCGACGGGACAAGACGGCCGTGACGTCACAGCGATAACGTCAAAGGGTTGAGTTCCGCGGAAAAAGTACGGAAAAAAAACAGTCCCTTATCTCGGCAATGTTTTGAAACGGCCGATTGTCTCCCGGAAAATGTTCACTTTTCAAAATTTTTGGGGGTAAAATGATGCTTGTTAAATGACAGATCTATGAATATAAAGTTGGCATGGTTAAGGAAAGCCAAGAAGGGAATTTATAGACGAAATTAGGTCGTGTCGTGTCGTATAGAGAGATTAAATTAATGACATAAGAGGAAAACACATGGAAATCACTCCACCACCGACAAGAACGAAGTTCTTAAATTAGGTATTTGATTGACAGTTAAGTGATCTTATAAAACAGTTTTAGCGGTAAACAAAAACCGTTAAAAACAAAAACCTAAATTCAAAAATAGGTCATACGTCGACATTTGGGATGGCAGAATCAGTTTCGCAACTACTTAATGGCAGCGTTAAGACATGTCCCGCTTGTCCCAAGTCGTTCGCCCACGTCAAAGTTTTTCCAACTAGTTAAATCCTTTCAATTCGCTCGAATTTATTCGTTGTACTATTGGGAAATCAATGGCCACTAGAAATGTCACTCTCCTGTCAATAATCTATTTAAAGTTGACGCTAAATGGAACGGAGTAAAAGGATTTGGGATTTTTATTATAGCATAAATAAGTTTTGTGAGAAGTTTTGTTTTATCTGGTGTTTTTTTTTTTTTTTGTAGGTTTTGTTTAATCAACCACTAGTTTACTTGCTTGCTTGGAAGGGATTTCCGGTTTCTAACGAGATAGACGTGTTCAAAGAGCTCTCACAAATATAATTAAGAAAAGTGTTGTGATATCAAGAAAACTGCAATAAAAACATACCTGACCTAACCTACACACCGCAGCATACAAGGTACGATATTTAATATCACTATCTCACAAGAATTCTAAGCAAAATCGTCAAAGAAGAATTTCCCAGAATTAACAACCGACACATTTTAAATATTTGTTATTGTTTATGGGCCAATTATTGACCAATTAGAGAAATAATAACGGTACGGTGCGCTTGCGCTAATTACATCCGGTAAATGAACTTTCACTCGACTACTGTTGCTGTCAAGTGTCAACAAAGACATCTATGACATTGACGCATGAAAAACGTCAAATCACAAAGCAAAGAATAAAAACCGCATACAGCCAAACAAGTGACAAGTAACAAGTAGTAACACTAAGAACAAAATCTACACAATGTCTACGACTATTAACAAATGCAATGGATGCAAGAAAAATATCCTGACACGTGATTTTCTAACATGTTCAGTATGTTCAAATAAATATCACATGAGCTGCGCAAAAATGTCTCTTAAAAGTTATAATTTACTGGATATGAAAAAGAAGTTATCTTGGAAATGTTCTACACATACTGCAGTTGCTAGTCACCTTAAAAAATCAACAACAAGCACACCTAAGCTCCCCATTAGATCGCCTAATATACAAGAACCATTTAATGACTCCGTTCAAGAACTGCATACAGCTGCTTCGACAAGTAATAATCACGATGCACGATCGTTATCCCTACATACGAGCAACGAAGAAGAATCTTTATCAAGCGATATTAGTACACCGCAAAGTCTTCCAGAAATCTCAATAAGAATAGAAAGTTTAAAATTACAGAAACTAGAGAATGAAAATGATGATTTAAAATGTAAATTAGAAACGGCAGATAAAGAAATTGAAAAATTAGTTTCAGAAAATGGCAGACTAAAAGAAAATATCAAAGTTTTAGAGAATAAGACAAATCAATACAAACACATCATTAGTTCGCCCGTAAGTTCTGGAAAAAAAAAGAAAAGAAACAATTCAAAGAAGTCTATCAACACTGATAGCCCTAGTGTAATTCCAATCGCTTTAGAAGATACGAATATAAACACAAGCAACGATACAAAACAGGCTCCAGTCCAAAATTGTTCAAATACAGATGTAGAAGACCAACTGAACAGTCAAAAACCAGTATCTGCAGTAGTACATAAAGATAGCAGCAGCGAAGCCATCAGCGATACTATATACATCGTCAGCACCCAGCAACTCGTCGGATTGGCTTCTGTACTGATGAAATCTCGCTGTAATACACAGTACAAAAAATATTTGGTCAAAGGTTTCACTAAACCAAATGCACCATCAGAAGAAATTAGGAAAGAGTGTAATAATCTTATTTTAAATAAGAATGATAAATTAATTATTTGTATTGGTGAAAATGATGAAAACCCTGTAAAAATTGTTTCTAACCTGTGCATTATATTAGAAAAAATTAAAAATAATCATATTTTAGTCATGAATGTCGTGCAAAATAATTCCCTTAATGAGGTAAAAATCAACGAACAACTTAAATTAATTTAAACTTAAATTTAAAACTGTACATATATAAACACAAATACCCAATCATTCAGAGATACTTGCAAAGAAATCAACCTTATTATTGATACTAAAGACTACGAACAAAAATTCTTGACATTTACTAAAAACACACGCAAAATAGGTAAAAACGTGAATCAAAATATTAAAACCACTGGACAAAAAACTATACTAGATTACTTTCCCCGTGTTTATAAATACAATCCTGACAAACAATCGTGCAATAAAAATGACATAAATAATAATACAAATAATAATTCAATGACATTAAATTCAAATAGCAACTTTTTTCGTGGCTAATACTGAGGTTTTGACTATTTTTCACCAAAACATAGCAGGTTTTCTTAGTAAAAGAGACCTACTACAAATAGAAACAGATAAATTATTGGGGAAAAACAAAAGTATTGATGTAATCTGCCTAACAGAAACTCACATCAAAGCTGGTACGGAAGCCAACGTACATCTAAAGGGTTACGTTGTTGCAGACCACTACTCTAGGGTAGAAAAAAGCGTGGTGGTGCTGCGATCCTATGTAAAGATGATATGGATTTCAAGACCATTCCATTCCTAAAAGATATGGCCAAAAACTTCGTGTTTGAGTGTTGTGGAGTTGAGTTAATACAACATAATATAATTCTAATTTGTATATATAGGATACCAACTAATCCAAAATCTGACCCGTTTGTTTTTCTCTCGAATCTTGAAGAACTAATGAAGAAGCTCCAAAGTAAGACAAAAAAGAAAATCATAATAGGTGGAGACTTCAACATAAATATTCTCAAAAATACGAAAGAAACAAAGGAACTACATAGAATTGTTGAATCGTTTAACTACTCTATACATATAAACGAACCCACAAGAAAAAACTCATGTTTAGACTTGTTTATTAGTAATATACCTGAAGCTGTAGGTAAACTATATCATCTTGGCCTCTCTGACCACAACACTGCTCAAACCTTAACTTTACCTATCACACAAAAAGACAAAGTCCCTAAATACTGGTTTAGAAGATATCGTAATTTTAACGAGAAGGAAAACATCATAAAATTTATAAAATGTTTGCAAAGTTTGACGTGGTCTGAAGTTTACGAGACAAAAGTTGCAAACCAGGCTTTTGGTATCTTTCATGAAACACTGTTGCTGTATTTCAACTTATGTTTTCCAATATATATCAAACGGATTTACAGGAAAAAAAATCGCTCCTCCTGGATCACTAAAGGTATTAAGAAAGCTTGTACTACGAAAAGACACTTAAGATTTAATTTTTACAAATCAAATACAACGAAAAATAAAAATAAATATAAAAAATACAGTACTATATTAAAAAAGTGCATTACTACAGCAATACGTCTTAGCAATAACAAATACCTGAGCAAATCTAAAAATGTCTGTAAGTCCACTTGGGATCTCATAAAAACGAGCCTAGCACTCAACAAACCCAAGGGATCAATAAGTAAGATAGTAAATAGTAATAAAAAGACGCTTAATAAACCAATTGACATTGCAAATGAATTTAACGAATATTTTATTAATTTGACTAAGAATAACAATACTAAAATGACATCTCAAACGAAAATTAATTTTAATAGTAATACTATATTTTTATTTCCTACTGACCCTAATGAAATTGTGAATATTATAAAATCCCTAAGAAATACCAACGCAGTCGGCTTTGATGAGTTTCCCACAGTATTATTAAAGATAACGTCTTACTACATAGCACCTGTCTTAAGTTATCTAATAAATGCATCATTTGAACAGGGTGTTTTTCCTGATGCACTCAAAATGTCTAAAATTAAGCCTATTCATAAAAAAGATGATAAAACGAGTATCGAAAACTATAGACCGATATCGCTAATACCCATTCTGTCAAAAGTATTTGAAAAAGCAATGCATGCTAGAATTTTGACCTTTCTTAATAGATTCAAAATCATCACTGAAGATCAGAATGGTTTTCAAACGGGAAAATCAACCACATTAGCGGCGTTCAGACTTATTACAAAACTCTTAGAATATGTTGATAAAAAAATTGCCACTACGGCAATGTTCTTTGATATGTGCAAAGCATTCGATCTTGTATCTCATACAGTTTTACTGTCTAAATGTGAGACATATGGTATACGTGGTCAAGCCTTAAAATGGATAGAAAGCTATTTAACAAATCGCACCCAATTTGTGGAAATTAGCTCAATTAATACTAAGAATCAATACGAGGAAACATATAAATCTGAAAAGAAACATAATGCAGTAGGTGTTCCCCAAGGAAGTATACTGGGACCTTTATTGTTTCTGATCTATATAAATGACCTCCCAAACGCGACTAACCACTTCTGTACGCTCTTTGCCGATGACATAGCTATAATAATACCTGACATACATAATAATGAGAAAATATATAACGATGACATCAATAATACCGTAAGTGACATTATAAACTGGCTCAAAAATAATAACCTAAAAGTCAATATAGGGAAAACAAAATACATTCAATTTCATAACAAGAGAAATAATAAAAAGCGAAATATTGATGTTATATACGACGGTGAAAAAATCTCTGAGGATACCTCCACCACATTTTTGGGAATTGTTTTGGACAACAATTTTTCATGGACACAACATGTAAATAATGTATGTAAAAAGTTAAATAGGTTTACTTACGCTCTTAAACGTCTGGTCGACATAGCAGGTAAAAAGGCCGCCACAAATGCCTATCATGGCTTTGTTGCATCTAGATTAAGATATGGACTATGCATATGGGGGAACTCAGTAGAGGTAAATAGAGCGTTCGTAGCTCAGAAACAGTGTGTCCGAACAATCTTCAAAGCGACTCCTAGGACTAGTTGTAAGCAACTGTTTAAAAAGCTCAACATATTAAGCTTACCAAGTATGTACATTTATGAGCTATGTCAAATTGTCAAATTGTACCCACAACTGTTTACACGCTATTGTGAAATACCGAGTAAATATAGCAGGAGATTCCCGGAAAGGCTCGTCAATCCTACTAGGGAAACAGTTTTGTACGGCAAAAATTGCTATAATATGGCTATAAATGTATATAATAAACTTCCGACTAAATTGAAGGTACTGCCGATTGTTAAATTTAAAAAAGAACTTTTCAAATGGCTTGTTGAGAAATGTTTTTACAATGTAGAAGAATATTTACAACTATGACTTGATATCACAACATATAATAACGACTTTAAATTTTGATTAGTTTGTAGACATCCAATATATTTTTTATTATTTTATGAATTAATTATATCTTAGTGCGACGCATGAAATGTATCGAATAAATGTGACACCTAAATGTTGTCTGTTGCATGTCAATAATGACTAAACATGTGTTCCTGAAAACTTATGCATTGTAACAACTATTTTATTACCATGTTTACAGCAATAAAAAATCATTCATTCATTCATTCATTCATTGCTTGCCAAACATTACGGAGAATCGTGTCGCACTAGTATGTTCTGTGTCAAATCATAGCTCGATAACATAATATCTCAATGCTATATGCTAAAAAATTGCCTATTATGACTTTGCCTGGCTGAAAATCAGTGTATTATACGGGCAATAATTCCACTGAGCTATGACCTTTTTGTTTTGCTGCAACACACACATTTATTGACTATGGAAACATATACATATTCATGTTTTATTTTTTTTGTTTTAAATGTCTCGTGTAAATCTTTGTATGTGTGTGTTTGTAGCATCAAATAAACAATTTTTATATTTATCTATTTATGTGGATAATAACCTTACTTAAGTAAGTTAAATCGATCTATTTACAGTATGTTGCAATAATGCAAGATTTGTCTAGCATGTAAACGCAGCCTAATGCTAAAAAATTGCGAAGACAAAGGCTCACACACTAAGGTCGCTCTCCCATCTCAGAATTAAAACTGCAGGTGGTGGGGTCCAGCATTGATCTGCCGCTGACGCCGGACGAAAGAGACGTCACCCCCCCCCCCCCTGCCACCCACATCCCCCCAAGAGTGGACGTGTGGACATGCTTAGCGATGTCGAATTGATAATGGGCTAGGAATGTTTCCTTCTATTTATTCGTGCTTATTTATATTTTGAATTTTCTTTTTAAATTGATGACTATGATTTTTATTGATATCTCACTTAATTCCGTAATTTGAAATATTTAGAAGCATTTGATAAGACCACAGACATAAATACTCTTAAAAAAAAAATCTGTTTAGATTTACATGTTTCGATAACATTATGTCAAATTGACGACCTCCATGGTATAATGGTTAACTCACTCCTCTTGTAGGTCCAGGGATATTTTTTAGACTGACACGGACCTTGGATTATTTATATAATTTTCTATATAGGTATATTATGAAAACTGGTATCGTCGAGGTTGTATCCTATACCTCAAGAAAACTTGTTTTGGGGCTAGCTCAATTTGCATGATTATTTGTTTATTTAAAGTCGCATGCTGTCGATTGAAATGCTCGGTTTATGCCATTTTATGCGGGCCCTGTGCTTGATATCAAAGCATTTTCTTTTAATTCATAATTACGTTTATTACCCACGTCAGTTACATTGTTCGTTTGGTCTTGACGGCGTATGTCGTAAACGTTCGATCATGAGCTAGTTTTCATTTAATGGCTTTTTGAATTACGACTTTACAGTTATGTCAATGATGCTCGTGTCTTTCATAATGTACGCTATTAAGCCTTAATTATTCAATATTTTCTTTTTTTCCTTGACATAGTTATAAATAAAGCCATTAAGGCCTTTAATTGATTTAATCATGACCAATTATGTTTGTACGTAATAAATTATATTTTTATGACGCATTATATTTTACACAAATATAATACAATGGTTAATACGAAAATCTAATTAAATTTCTGATGCCATGAAGATTAATACGAAAACAAAAGTATATAAATTATATGGCTGCTAGCCACTCTTTGACTAGACTTACAGGATCAAATAATTATGACATTTTAACTAAGTACGTACAATACGATATTGGAACCTTCAAAAAACGAGTCTAAGTCTTCTTGAAAGGCCGGCAACTCTCTTGTGATACCCCTGGTGTTGCAGCCGTCCATGGACAGCGGTGATCGCTTACCATCAGGTGACCCGCTTGCTCGTTTGCCGCTATGTTATAAAAAGTATGCAATACAAGAAAAAGAAAAATGTAGTTTTAGATTACAGAAGAATAATCCCGTCTTGCTAGAGCGCGCGCACACAACAATCAAGAACCCGGACGAGCGCAAATAAAAAAAAATCAATGCAACAAACAGTTGACGAATCGACTAGAAAGAACAGACGGACTCTCTCCCTTTGACTCCCGTCTTAAATTATGTCCGGGACGTGATAACGAAGCGGGAGGGCAGAGGGTTAGAGCAGCTTTGTTTAGTAGAGCGTGTTGCTTTGTTTAAATTTATTTATTTATTTACTTAATTCAACTGTACACTATATTACATCAACCAATTTTGTTTTTTCCGAACATTGAAACCGCTATATATTACATGTTTAATTATACATAAGGTGGTAGAAGTAGATGTTTGGGTTAGCTTTTACCAATATACTAACGAAGGTACTAAATTCCTACCTACTAATATTATAAACTTGAAAGTTTGTGAGAAAAGATGGATGGAACTGTACTTTCTTACTCCTGGACGAAATTTCTTGAAACTTGGCACATGGATAGGATATTACCTAGATATGCCATGAATGCTATAATAACTAGATTACATCGAACTTATAACACTAAATTCTCTGATATCGATCTCTTTCACTTAAAAAAATATACGCTCAGGAAAAATGCAATGCACATAATTGAAAGTACATAGTTTATGTACCACATAATTTGTAATTTAGTCTCTATGCGCAATGTTCCTTATCTGTCAAAACTGTTTTGTTAATGCGTCTTTATTTCACTCAATGTAATACCTAAAAAATGTAAATCCGTAATTGGCTGTCAGTGTTAAAGCTAAGAAACTATTTTAAAATTTATAAGAGCTGTGGATTTTGTGATAATAAATAAAATAAAATAAATAATAAATAAATAGATGAACAAAGTGTATTTATTATCCCGAAATTCCCAAGGCAGTGGAACCCCGGGCGTAGTTAGTTAAATATAAATTATTGCTTACAGTTTATATTAGGAAGTAAGAGAGGAACAATGTAAAGAAGTCAGTCAGTTTACGTTAACTTAGCCGGTGCAAATTACATGTAGTGGCTTTCTGGTCGTTTCATAAATAAAGTAATTTTTCAAGACATGTTATTATTTTTGAGTTTATAACGAGAAAACTTGATTCGCATATTTAAGTAATTAAATTACTAGAGCAATTTAGTTGCGAACTTCGCTTCGTTATAAAAACGATAACTGAAAAATTAAAATTCAGTTAATCGCAAGCAACATTCAAATAGTATTCAAACAATTCGATGTATTTTTTGTGCAAAATGTTACAAAGCGCGCTCTATGACCGATAGTTACTTCGAAACGAAGGAGGCAAACAGAGGAGGCAAGGGGGTATTTACTTTCGCGACACACTCGGTATTGTTTTAGCGACGGATTGACGGAATGTGGACAAGTTAAGTTGATTGGTCACTGGTGAGATGGGTCGGGCATTCGGAGATCTCAAAATTGTATGTTTTGTGTTGATTTGCCAATGTTAAGATCTTTTTGGGAACAGACGTGTTTTACATTACAAATTTTTTGAAGAGCTAATTTTATCGAAGTTTGTGGTGTGGTCAGATAAATTTTGAAAAGAAAAGACATTTTTCCCCTTCTTCTTTTTTAAAAAAAGGAAAAGGTAACAAAAATGATGAATGTAGGTGTACTTATTTAAGTTGTATAATTCAACAGACAACAATAACATAAAAAAAATTAATTATCGATTAAGTTCCCTTAGAAAACAGACATAATAATAAAGCCTGCATCCAGCATTGCATTGAAACTCTATAGTTTATTTTAACTCTATTTATTTTATGTACCTTCCTTCTATCTCAGTGTCAATACCTTATTGGATGGAACTCATGCGCCTCGTTGTTGATTTATAGGCACATGTTCGTCTCATCTGTCTGTATTACAAAAAAGCCCAGAACTCTGTTTATTTATCATATTAGGTTCGTCAAAATTCTTCACACGACACGAGTCCAATGCAAGAGAGTGAATTATGTGACGCACGTAAATTATGCAAATAAAACGCTGCGGGCATGATTGAGTTTGCGACAGGCTTTTGTTTCGGATATACGATACAACATACCTATATACAAACTTCTTTTATAAGATAGGGTTTTAGGAGATGTCATCATCATGTATTTAAGAAATATGTTCTTGTCGGTGGAGCATCCTCCATTAGGAGATGTAGAGAGCATAATCTATATATATATATATATATATATATACATATAGCTCAAAGGTGACTGTCTGACATAGTGATCTATCAACGCACAGCCCAAACCACTAGACGGATCAGGCTGAAATTTGGCATGCAGGTAGATGTTATGATATAGGCATCCGCTAAGAAAGGATTAACGCGAGCGAAGCCGCGAGCAAAATCTAGTATTGCTATATTAGCTTGAAAAAGGCGTGTGTTACTTTTGCGTAACAAAGCACTACTGATGTGAAATGAAACACGATTATGATTTTACGTTATCAGAATGGAGATCTTGCATCTGTAATATTTATTAGCGGTTTAAAAAGGCCATAGCTAATTATTTGCTCGGCTATAACTGATTGTTTAAAATGTATGCAGAGATCTGACCCAATCAACACAACGACGACTCAAAACCGCACCACCTGGCGGAGAATGATGAGGAGAGCCGACCCCAAATGAAACGGGAGAAGGATAGGCAAAGAGAGAGAGAGAGTATGCAGAGATCTAACCTTGACCAATGAACATAATACTAATATAGAACAAGTTGGATAAGTAAATCTTGATAAGGATCTGATTTCTATTGCTTTCTGTATCATTATAGAAAAAATATCAAATTGCACTGACTGACTTGTGATATCAACTTAGGGACAAAACTGCTGAGCGTAGAAGTGTAAAATTTAGCAAATTGATTATTTACTTAAAGAACCTTAGGCAAAGTATTTTGAAAATTCCCCTTGAGGGGAAGAAACGTGTAAAAACGAAACACAAGCTGACGAAGCCGAACAGCTAGTTCAACAAACCGAATAACCAGTAAAAGCGTAACTATAACCATAGTAGCTTCCAACTATCTATACGAACTGCAATTATAATAAATATGGCTATGTGGGTCAGGCGAGGCGATGTGATGTGCCCCCTTGCAAGGAGGTGGGCAGCGGGGGACACCCGTCAATCGATTGTCAAGAGTGCAGCGACGGTGCACAGAAAACTCGAGATGTTTTGTTTGGAGGTCGTTGGCTTTAGATATTGTCTTGTACAAAATAGGAGGTTGCTCAGGATTCATGTATATTTGTGTCTTTATTCCACCATAATTCAAAGATACACAATATACATAACGATATTAAAAATAATAATGTAGCTCATAAGAATGAAACAATCCGAATAGAATAAATGTGTAATTTTTGCAAACAATCCATTGAATAACCGAAGACTACCTAATTAATCAAAACATTATTTCTCTCTTGACAATCGGTCAAAAGAATCTGGATTCGCCGAAATAATGTCTGGTGACAATAATGTGTTTCATAGTCTTCGGTGTGGGCGCTTCTGTTTACGACATTATCTTAAGAACTGGGCCAGGGAGTCGCGAAGATTTGGATGTGGCATATTTTGCTACTACGAGTACAACTGTTAATAAAGGTTTATAAGATCCGACAAAATACTGAGCCAATTAAACTATAGACTAAAGAAGGTGGAAAAATAATTCTGTGTAGTTGTAATATGTTAATCATCAGGTGCAAGACACCTTATTAACAATTACCCAAAGGTTGGCTGGTAGATAATGCTTTAGCATTAAGCCCTAATATTCTACGTTTACTTTGTATTTTTGTACAATAAAGGTTAAATAAATAAATAAATAAACAATCTGATGATACAAAAATGCATCTTGAATCTTAACCGTAAGTTATGAAAAAGTTATTCCACCAGTCATTATGTTCATCGCTTATTGTACAATATTTATATCGTTAGCCAAAGAAAGATTTGGTGTTTTTGTGATTTTACTACCTTATCAGCTGTTATTACACACCAAATATACCACATCCACTTGTTGATGAATCGTGTCAAAGTATTCTGAAGCATGTTTACTGCTCTATCAATCGCGACAGCTGCCCTCCTCGTTAACCGACGATGATGGATTCGCGATGTCGCGCGACAAGCCAGATATATCGCCGTGACAGTCTACTCCCCTTGTAACCCTGGCACTGTCCCTCATCTGGTACTGTCCACAAGGCATGCCCATTGGACATTGAAAAAACTATCAATATACCACGTGGGACCATGCTACTAAGATTTTTACTAGTGGGAACCAAAGACCAGAATTATCTCGCTGTCTCAAAAATGCGACAATTTTTTTTTTGCCTTAACCTAGAGGGTAACAGCCAACACTGTTAACATTTTTATAAATATTTAATCAACTAAATCCTGCTATTTGCAATATTAAATGATTAAATCTTAATCAGACAAAAGGTAAGCTCTAATTTCCTTGATCTCCTGGTGTAGAAAGGGGAAATGATTGTAGCACGGGTGGCCATTATTACTTTTTCCGAAAGTGAGGCTCAGAGTCTGGGAGCTAACGGGAATACACGGCAGCGTTTTATAACCAGACAATTTCGTGTTTTAATGTGGAGACGGACAGATGTTCTGATTTAATAGTCGTGCCTCGGTCCACTCCCGCATCAAAGACGTGGCGAATGCTTTTGGTGGATTTTTGGGAAGTATTACGGTTTGATCGTAAAAGTTCTTGATTGTCATCTTGCTTCCTCATTCCGTCCCGATTCTTTTCATTTAAAATTTCTATATTCAATATTGGTACTATTTTCTAATTAACGAATCTATAGTTTTCTGTTGAGCATTATCTGATGGCCTAAAGGTGAATGAAGGTATGATTGGATGTAGAGAGTTGTTGAGAAGACGTTTTGCGATGATCCCATTAATTTGGGAAATAGTAAGGAATGGGAAGAGCACATAGGTCAGAAATCTTCTAGCTTAATAATCTTATTAGCAGTAGCATTCCAACAACACAAGAAGTGGTTCACGCTGAGGT
Organism: Ephestia elutella; assembly: GCA_018467065.1. Lineage (NCBI taxonomy): Eukaryota > Metazoa > Arthropoda > Insecta > Lepidoptera > Pyralidae > Ephestia > Ephestia elutella. The sequence goes on along the minus strand of CM031573.1, from coordinate 1,518,893 downwards.
TTTATTCTAGAATTCTTGTCAGAACTATCAAATTTCAAATCTCCGCCTCCTTCATCGTATTGTTTAAATTGCAAGTATCTTATCTTTAATCTGAATCTTAACCCAACTAGAAACAATTTATTAAATGGTTTGGTATTCAAACTCTCCGGTTACTACAAAAATTTAGACCGGACCAAAGAGACAGTTATTTCTATGATGTGACACGAATATATGCGGAGATGATGCAAAAGTCATCATTCTCGTTCGCGTATAGGAAATTTCTAGCTCCCAATAAAAATAACAAAAGCTCGTGTATCATAAATCTTCTATTTCTATCTCATCCCACAACATCTAATTCGACGACAGTCACGAAATTTATTTAATTTATGACAACATTCAAGCAGATTTAATCCGTTCGACGAACATAACTTTTAAAAAGAGCTATTACCACACATTCGTCTGATAGTTCTAAAATATGTTACAGTATGCCAATAACTTTTGCTAGATCTTGAAGATTACCCTTCGAAGTCTGTGCCATTTTCATTAAAATGAAATTTCATTAAACTGACTCATATCATGCTCATCATTTGAGCTCCTTTTAAGTCAACTTGTTTGCTAAGTGGTGGAAACTATAGAATCAGGAGAGACATCATTACTGTCCCAATGAATCTTACCTTCTAAGAAAAATTTGAAGCGGAATTAATCTCAAAGTCAAAATATGTTCTTGTCTACTTTCCTTCAACCTTCCAGCAGATTTTGCTACGCAAGACAAGTCGCAGTATGATGTATAGCGAGCAGGGGCAGACGAAAAAAAGACGACTTCGTTGACGCCGTGATTTATACAGTAAACACATAAATCTGACTTCTATCTGTCAGATGGAGGCGCGCAGGCGGGCGACCGAATTGTGCGATTTTTGGACTCTTGTGATGTTAATTTTTGATTTAGTGAAGATTTTGTATTAGTGATACATTACGTCGCTTTTGAAGCCGTAATGTCTATCTTTTCAAACTTCAACAACTCTGTTATAATTCAATTGTTACGTGCAGACAAGTCTCATCGGCACCGGAAATGTTGAAGAATTTCTAGGGCAAACATCGTATAGACTTATGTTGGATCTGAAGAAAATCAACTAATATTATAATTGCAAAAGAAATATCGATGAAATTAGGTACTTTTTATACCGTTCAGAAGTTCCTTAAGTATTTTTTTAACTCTAAAGTCCACTACGGAAAAGTTATGTAAAGTAACAAATAGTTTGTGCTACAAGTAAATCGTAGGACTGCATTGCGTTTAAAATTGTCGCTCCTCGTAATACGTAACGAGTTGAGGCGAAAATACAGCAATGTGTCACGATTAGAACGCTTCGGCAGATCTGCGTCAATCTGCGAACGCCTTGCAATCTTGGAGATAGGCTCAGGATATCAGAAGAGGATCAGATTAGAGTAGAGAATATTAGAAATGTAGAATATTTTGGCAATATTGGAGCCAAATGTGCTATAATGTTTAATATTAAGGCTAATCTTTGTGTCACTATTCAAGGCAACGGTCTTGTCAGAATGTTTCCATAAAAAGAGGCATATAAGCGAGAATAAAGTGATTATGAATAGTATCGCGAGGTCTCCCCCGACTTACCGACTTTTTCGTCGTCTCTTTTGATCAATCGTGCTTGGTATAATTTAACATGGTCTCTCCAACGCATCCTCATTTTTCCTCTCTTTGGGTATCTTGCTTCAAGTAGCTTATAATATCAAGGTATTTAAATGCTTCATTGTCTCAGAATAAATTAACTAAAATGTATCCACCTCCGTCTATCAGTTCTCAATGACTATCTTAAAAATACTAGCCACTTCATAACAGAAGCTCCTCGATCGATACAAGCATTACCATATTTCGGTGCACACTTGCCTCATAAACATGGGGGTGGAATGAGCACTAATTTCCAGCCCGCAAAGAGTTTTACATAAATTTGTCATATTCCCACTCGGAGACGACGCTTGCCAAGTTTTAAGCGAGGCTTGGCTGAATGACGGGAGTACTGTTTTTATTTTGTACTTGGCGCGGTGCTTTGCGTTGTTCCACTTATGTTAAATGATCATGCGAGAGATAATAGTCTCTAAAAAAAAATTGTTTCATACTTTCGTAGGCATTAAAACATTCCAATTTAGGTTGGCTCTGTAGATCAACTCTCTCAATTTATATTTTTACAATTTTGACACAATAAAAAATAAAAAATTGTGTCGCTATCAATTTATCTATATGAAATCATTCCTCAGGGTGGAAAATATGTCAAAATTGCTTTATTTAGACGAAGTGACTATTGCTGATGATTTGTATTATTCATACTAACCTTTTCTTTTTATTGTTTCAGGTAATTTGAAGAATGAAAGGAATGGAAAGATTTATCATGTGTACAAAAAATACTTAAAGTTGCAAATTAATCACGATTTTTGACATGACTAATAAACTAAATGTCTAAAACACACGAAGCAGGTGAGAAAATCGAAAAACGTTAGCTAAGAACTGATTCTCAAAACTCCCACACGAGCGGAGACCCTTGGCGTTGAGTATACATTATGAGGTTGCTTGTATTTCTCATGTTCCAACGCAACATAACACGGAAGCCTCAATCTAAATCATTCACATTCAAGTTCCACGGCCAAAGCCAAAGAATAAATCTTGGCTTCTTTCAGACTTAAAAGCTTGTAACTTTTATTTAGTTTCAAATGAGATGATTGGCCAAGTACAGTCCGTTATTCGACATGGACCTCGACTGTATACTGTGACTATACTTACGACCTATATTTGCCCCCGTACCATTTGTCTGAATCAAAATCTTGAATATATCGTATATTATATTAATCAATTACAAATCTCTACTGTTAGTTGGCTGGTTACAGGCGGAGCAAACCCTGAAGATACAAAACTCATTTTAGTAGTCGTATAAAAACCATTCATCTTTCATCCTTCTGTGAATTTTCTGATCTTTGCCGTGTAAAGTGCAACAATTGCAGACTTGCCATAAGTCAGTCTCCCAACGGATTCACAGTTTTTACTCCCTGACTTATGTAGCGTATGTTGTGCTTTCTGACGAGCGATAGATCAATCTTTAGCTTTTACTCTGTGGAGAAATGAACTTGTGAGGTGAAATGTGTTGTTTGCTGGTAGCCAGAAATACACTTTCATAATTGACTAAAAGTATGTTTTTATGAGACCACCATCAGTCTCTTTTTCTGTCGTTTCGGCAATGGTTAAATAGCAATGCAAAAAAAGTTGTTACCTACCTTGCAATGTCATCGGAGATCGAATAAAATTTAATATAATTCAAAGATGGTCTTCAATAAAATTTTCAATATCTTATCATCGCTTGACGTGGATGTCAATCGAAAGGACACGTCACCAGATATTGCCTTCCGCGATGGGCAATGGTCTGACCAAATCTGGACTTTTTCGATTCGTCTATTTGTAAATTTTTATAATTTTCAAATTAGAATTTTTTGATTTCGACAACGGTTTAATTATTGTTAGATTTTAATTTTATCATCATTAATCATCATCAATTAATTAAAGAACTTCGTTCTTGTCGGTGGAGTAATTTCCATGCATGCCTCTCTTCTGCCATCGATTTGACCTCTCTATACGACACGACCTTTAATTTTAAGAAAAACCTACAAAATTGAAGAAGCGGCTAATTTTGGCCTTCTCCTTCCTATGATAAATGAACTAGATTGTAGGTTTCTTCAGAATGTTTTTAACTGGACCAAACATGCGTCAAACTGGTCTTCAAATTCGCCTCGACGCGGGTCGTACGAATAGGTTTCGAACCTGTGATCTTTTGCTCACAGGTTTACCACTAGAGGCAGACCACCACTGCAGACTAATGGATTTAAATGGGGCTGAAATGGGACGTAAAGAAAGAGTCCGATTTGGTCGGACTATTTCTCTCCCTGCCTCGATGAGACGTCCAGCTCGGACTTATCCGAAGAATCTGTCCGTTTTCAATCAGCGACTCCCAATTACTGTCACCTGTCGAATAAAGGAGTGTCAGACTGTCAGGTGTTTTGACTGGGTGCAAGAAACCGGGTAATTTTGGTGTATTTTTTACTAGCTTTTGAGATTTTTGAGATATTTTTAGAGGATTTATCATCTAAACGAGTATTAGAACAACAAAAGATTTTTTATTAATGCGGACGGAGTTGAAGAATAAAATAAGGTAAAATAAGTTACGACCTTTAGTTCTGTCTACCCCATAAGGGATAAAGCATAGAGCAACACGGACCTCCGCGCGGAAGTCTTTGTTGCTCGAAGGGATAAAGACATGATACTGTATTTAAGTTTAAAGAAACTTGGAAGGGTGGTTTATTAAGACCTACTTAACCAACTAAAATGATTGTACAAGCTATTAAAAATGGTGTAGAAATATTATAAAAAAGAAATAAATTGTAAATGCCAGTAGGTACTAATTAATTTCTCAATTCCACCAGCTCAGAACAAAGATCACGCGCACATTCGAGTAGAAAAAAGCGAATAATTTCTTTATAAATTATTACAGTCTGCGAGAATTGAACTGATATCCTTCAAAGGCGTGCGAGGGGGTCTGCGGGGTGTGCGGGGGGCGGTGCCGAGGGACGTACAGCGTGATTTATTGGGCTATAAAGTATTATAATTAAAAGCTGGTGAGGGGGTGAAACTATACGGCCGGGTCCGTGCGATGATCGGTCAGGTCGTAGGGTTGCGGCCGATTGGCTTGTTGCTGATTTAGTTTTGCCTGTTCCTTGTAAGATAAACTTTTTCCTATAATCGTAAATATTTTCAAAAATTTCATTTTTGTTATAAGCTTATCGGTAACGTCAATCTAGGATCAAACTGCGTGTGTCAACGAATCAAATTACCTAAAACAAGATGGGCTGCGTCGATATACAGCATGATCTGTAAAACACAACCCGGTAATAGTATACCGGTAATCCCGGTAGTTCCGGTGTTATGATCAGATCAGCTCAAATTTGTAAAGATTTTACATTGATATCCAATTTGTTTGCAAAATTCCTACTCAATGAGAAACTAGTAAGTCTTGCAAGACCTGATTAGAATAAATAAATAAATATATATATTGCAAGCAGCAAAATTGAAATCACTGAAATGAAGTTAGAAATGAGTTAAGATTTTTATTCCAAAAATGTATGTCAAGCTTTAGTTCAATTTAAGAGTGCCAGCCCTAGTCTCACCTATGGCTGTGGAGTTTCTGCACTAGTTAGTGTTTGGCGAGTTAGATTATTTCCATTTATCTATCGCTATTCAACTCATTCTGGAAAATGTGTTTTAAGTAGTAGTATGTTAGTATGCATAACTTGATTATTTTTTTTGTTAAAAGACTTTAGCCAGTTACGTCTTACAATGTAAATAAAGCGAAGTGAGAAATTTTTTTGCATGAACTCGCGTTTCACACATCCATTTTGATTGATATTTTTAGCACCAAATAAAAATTTATTGTATGCATTTCATGTTATAGCTTTAACAACTTGATCAATCAAGAACCAACTAAAAGAGAATTTCAAAACAAAAACTTTAATCAGAAACATTTAATTCCTCCCTATTTCGCCACAGTGGCCAAACAATGAGTTCGGAACAAAGAAAAAGAAAAAAAGGCTTTACATCACATGCAGATTTCAATGCTTCCTCCAGACTCTGGCCATTTCTGGAAATTAGTGGCCGAGGGTGGCGACCCCCTACCCCTCTGATTTACACTACTACTGTGTTTGGACTTTAATAAACAGGGGTTGTCACTAGCCGGGTTGGCTGAACTAGAATTCATTTTATTTGATTCGTATGCATATATCATCGTGTGCCGTCACGCTATTGACTGTGTTCTTAGAATTCTTCTTTTTTTAACATAGGGAGGCAAACGAGCAATTGGGTCATCTGATAGTAAGCGATCACCACTGCCCATGGACAACTGCAACACTGCTTTTTGATTATTATATTTTTGAATAAGGCTATGTTTTGGTTAATCCAAATAAATTTGATAGTTATTCGCATAAACCAAAAAAATGTCCTTTTTAAAATCAACGCCACAACAGCCATGTCTCAGTCTCATTGTGTTCATGATATATGGTAATAAACAAGGCACGAGGTAATAATTAATAAAGAAAATACATTTTCTTTTCCGGCGTATGCTAAGGTATAAGGCATATTGCAATAACCCAAATAACACATTGGTATATTTCACACTTTTCAGTGAAATATTTACAAGCCTGATTTCACCAAATTCTTCGACGTGGAATGGAAGCTCTCATAATTAAGAACCTTAAAATAACAAACAAAATTCTGGGTCAATAGCAGTGTTGTTTGTTCTTGATTAAACTTCAAAATATTTGTTCTCTAGAATTACAACTAGTTCCTTCTAATCGGTGAAGTTGTCTTTATTGGTTTTTGTAAACATTTTAAATTGTTTTAGTGGTCCAATAAGAATACTGGTATTTTGGATAAACTTTCAAAATAAATTAAGTTTATTTTAGATTGATACATCTCTTAGGGATTGGACAGCGTTTTCGGTTAATGCTTCCGGGCGGCAAATTTTTTTCCGACTTTCTTAACAATTATCGTCATATTTCAACTAATATACACAAAACCTAAACAAATTATACACTAAAACCTTCCTCATGAATCATCCTATCTATTAGTGAAAACCGCATGAAAATCCGTTCACTAGTTTTTGAGTTTATCGCGAACAGACAGACAGACAGACAGACAGACAGACGCCGCCGGGGGACTTTGTTTTATAATATGTTATGATTATGATGAGTGATTTATCATCATATGCTTAGGCATACAACAAATTCAAAGGATCAACAAAAGGCGCTCATGTCTTGAAAATAAATGCAAACAAAGACCAAATGACCCATTTCGATAACGACATTAAGATAACCTGGAAAATACCTAAATAATACTAATGCAAATTCAGCGATGACTCATTAAAATAATTCAAAGATTTGCGACGGAAACCTCCACAGTGGAACGAAATTAAATTCTGTCACAAGCGGCACAACAAATCATATTTATTTAGACCTAAAAATACCTCTGGTGGCCATTATGTCGTACAAACGCGGACTGTGCCGCTCAGGAGATTAGGCAAGGAGCGACATTAAAGAGGAATTATTTATTTAGGGCCCAGCCTAGATTACATTACTCCATACACATAAATAACGAAAACAATAAGAGCTATTCTAATAAATTATCTTTTTATTGCCGGATTGTGAAAATTTTAGACACTTATCCGGGAGGGGGGGTGTCACACCCGAGGGTTTCGTCCTAATATTTATGGCGGTTGAGACGCGGGATTTTGAATTCGTCGGCGCGTCTCTTGTCTTTGGGAAGCTTTTTTTTAATTAAAAAGTTTCGTGTGGGTTAATTAATGGCCTCGCATAATAATGTCTTTCTTTGGAAATCTCCTTCCGGCTGGAGGAATGTTAACACTTACTAATTAGTAAATAATTGTGTGGTCCGTAATAAATATCGTCCCTTATCTAAGTATTAAGACTATTATACGGGAATTATTGGATGGTTTTGGAGCGATTTATGGAAAGCTTTTTAGATGAATAAATTATATTTTTAGCGGGATGTGGGGTGTTCTACTGCTGGGCAGACCCTGCTAGTCCTCCCTTTATCTCTTTTGTAATTCTCGGTTTCAATCTCGGACCATACCGGCAAAAAAAAAAATATGATAAGGTAAAACAAGATGATAAATATAGGTTGTCTTGGATTTTCACTTTTTTTTTTCCTTAATAAATTTCAATCTGCCAAAAGGCATTCGACAACTTCGACAAACATTTTATTGTAAAACCGAATAACAAAAATTCCAACATCCCTATTGTCCGACTTTAAACCGCAAATCAATCAGGGCGGCCAAAAAAATTACAAAACAAATACATCAGTAGATGTCCTTCAGTCCAATACGGCACCATGAATAAATCTAATAAATAATCTTCTGCCGCGCAATTTATTAGTGGCCAGCATTACCGTAGCGGAAGCATTGTGCAAGCGAGATCGACTGATGTAAGATCTGAAGAGTGTGAAAAGGACAGCATTGATGTCGTCTGTCATAAATAATGCTCGGCAAAAACAATGGACAATGGTTTTCGGAGATACGTCTTCTTCTGGCCCTCTGTATGGAAATAGGGAGGGGGCGAACGCGTGCGCAATGTTTTTAGGTTATTTATAACTGGATGGACAGCATTCTGCATTTTTTCGCGAGAATAGAGTACGGGAACCTCTTATTATAATGTTTTGTAGAATGATGGACGCTGATTTTAGAGTAAAATTACTACATGGAAGAAATCTTCTGAATGGTTATGCAGGATATCATAATTTAAAAAGTCTATAAGGTGGGTTCCATGGTTCGGGTTCATATAAAGATTATACGTGGTCAGGTTTCTCTGCATTTGACTGTATCAAACGCAGAATGGTTATTTAATAATTAATGAAAAGGCATAGATCTACACAATATAATGAATGTTACGGAATGAGTCTTCCTATTGAGTCAATTAAACATTTTGTGTGCATGAGCCATGTTTTTATACATGTACAAGCAATATATTAAAGCACACCTGTTGGATGTCGTAATGAATCTTGTATTTTCATTATGCATCCGTATGAATGGTTAACCATTTCTTGTAATATAATTACTGTGATGGCTTAGCGACCTAAATTGGACCTTAGTCTTTGATTCTATATGGCAAGTTTTCTTGAGATCTGATACCGGCTCTATAGACCTAGTTCTCTATATCATCGTAATTGATTTGTACACGATTAGACATGTATTGTAATATACTGTCAAGAAATACGATAGTGATAGTAGTTGATCCATTTGATTCTGATTATTTGATAGAAAATTGATGATGATAAATTCTAGTAAGGATTTCCCTTTCTTAGTATTTGTTTAGTAGAATTTTACTTCAAGAAGCTCGTCAGGTCCAATCAAAGCACAATTAAACAATTATCGCTTGTTTGCAAAAGAACAACCCTTGAACACCCACACTTCGATTCATTTGCGCCCGCGCACCTGTCACAGACAATTAAAGATGGCTGCCAATTACAAGATGGCGCTACTTCACCGCACACGTGCTAATTGACTTTTCATGTTCGATATCCGAATTTAAATGAGGCTACCTGTGTGCGGTCGTATGCGCTTGCGATGCGCATGTACGTTTAGTATGTTCGTTTTTTGAATATGTAATTTAATGTCAGTTGCAATGTCGATTGTGTGTGGTTTGCGATGTCAGCTATTTTTATGTATTTCTACTAGTGCTATTCATTAACCTTTAAGAAATTCATGACTTCTCCTATCAGATAGCAATAAAGTAAAGTTGTCTATCACGCAATTTATCTTGATGACATTGTCTAGACCTTTAATGAATATAAATAAATACAAATGACACTGTCCAATAATCCCTCTACCGAGTAACTTCTTCTTCTACCAACAAAAAATATAAAAAATTCAAAAGTTATTGATAATATTTTTTTATCTTACATTATCTACACATTATGTATATCAAAATGTGTCAAACCAATTTAAATCTCGTTCAAGAAAAACAAGCATCCTATAAACATATATCTTCACATAACAGTCACAGTATCTAACGTCCAATAACCATTACCATTCCTAAACACTTTTGAATAAATTCGTTTACAAATAACAGTCGATTTAAATCGGAATTTAAATGTCAAAGCGCGTGACGTGACTGTTCGTCAGTGGACGCAAATAGCTGTCAAGTCTTTGATTCCCGCGGGACGATTCATCGCTTGCGACCATTTCAGAACGGCCCTTGACGTTTATAGTTGTTATTAGATGATATAGTTTATATACTGTTTTTGAGTTGTTTTATGGGAATTTTAGAGGTTTCGTGTTAAATTTTATAAGTTTCGAATACAATATATGTTTTTCTGTCTGCATGTGTGTTCATTTCAAATTATTCCCACTCTTTTTGGGTGGGTATGTCTCGGATCTTCTATATCTAGTATGTGTTTAACTTTTTCTTCTAGACGTTTGTCTTCTTATATTTACAATGCCTCTTTTGATAAGCTTTATTTATAATTTAATCTTTTACTTCTCTAATATCATATAATACGATATATGGAGTTGTGTATCATCATTCGTTATACTGAGATGCTTTAATGATTAAGTTCATCAAAAAGGGCAATGCCGATTTAGTATGGGCGAGTGGCGTCATTATGTTTTTGAGCGTCCACTTACCAAACCTTGTTTTTATGGAAGATATTGATGTGCTGAACAAAACAAAGTATGACAACTATACCTCTACACACAGTACAAACTGAGATATAAGGGTCTGAAATATCAGAATTCTAGTACTGTGAACTGTGACTGAGCATGAGGGGAGCTTTGTTTCCTTCTTTTCTTTTTTGTTATTTTCCGTTACCAAAATCTTAGCGGATCTAATAATCGACCCTCAGATATCGAACTCATAACAATGATGGGACATGGGACCTACATGCCCCTGCGAGCACCCTGCCTGCCCCGCACGCGTCTTGCAAGGACTCGAGAGAGGAATAGAGAGCTATCTCTGTCTCATGAGGGGCGGCGGGGGTTCGTTGCAGATTGTTCGTGAATCTAAGCTAGCGTTGCAAGTCTATCGATAGTTGACCTTGAAAAATAGTCATACTATCAATAAGCCTATCGATAGCCAATAGTTTGCAATACTATTGATAATAACCAAAACTATCGATACTATCGATAGAATTGCTTTTCGATACTATTGATGTTTTCTAATCAATACTATCGATAGTATCGATACAATTGAATTACACTCTCTCTCTCAGCCGAAAGACGTCCACTACTGGACAAAGTCCTCCCCCAAGGATTTTCACAACGACCGGTCCTGCGCTGCCCGCATCCATGCGCATCCCGCGACCTTCACCAGGTCGTCGGTCCACCGAGTGGGAGGCCTGCCAACACTACGTTTTCCGGTTCGTGGTCGCCACTCGACAACTTTTCTGCCCCAACGGCTATCTGTTCTACGAGCTATGTGCCCCGCCCACTGCCTCTTAAGTTTCGCGATTCTGCGGGCTATGTCGGTTACTTTAGTTCTCCTACGGATCTCCTCATTTCTGATTCGATCACGCAAGGTAACTCCGAGTTACATAGCGCACTCCATCGCCCTTTGGGTGACCTTGAGCCTTCTTATGAGGCCCATAGTAAGCGACCACGTCTCTGTTCCGTATGTCATTACTGGCAACACACACTGGTCAAAGTGTTAGTGGTATTTTGGACGAGAAGATATCGCGAAGCTTCCCGAACGCTGCCCAGCCGAGTTGGATTCGACGGTTGACCTCTTTACCTAACTGAACTGTTTGTCCCAGGTATACATAATTGTCAACAACTTCGAGTGTAGAGTCTCCAACCATCAGAGGAGTGGGTGCGACACGGATATTAAACATAATGTTCGTCTTGTCCATGTTCATTCTTAGACCCACTTGTTGAGAGGCTCCACAGAGGCCATCGAGCATTGTGCCTAGGTCTTCCAAAGTCTCAGCCATGACTACGATATCGTCAGCGAATCGAAGGTGAGTGATATACTCGCCGTTGATATTGATACCGAGTCCGCTCCAGTCCAGAAGCTTGAAAACATCTTCCATGGCGGCGGTGAACAGTTTCGGAGATATCACGTCTCCCTGTCTCACCCCTCGCTGCAACTGGATAGGTTTCGAGCCTTGATCCTGGAGACGGACCGACATGGTGGCGTTTTCGTACAAACACTTCAGCGCTTCGATATATCGATAGTCAATTTGGCACCGTTGGAGAGACTGTAGCACAGCCCAGGTCTCGATCGAATCGAAGGCTTTCTCGTAGTCCACAAACGCCAAGCATAATGGCTGATCATACTCCTCAGTCTTCTGTATAATCTGCCGCAGCGTATGTAAGTGGTCTACGGTACTAAAGCCTTTTCGGAAACCGGCTTATTCGGGAGGCTGAAAGTCGTCAAACCTGCGAGCGAGACGATTCGTAATGACTCTCGAAATCAGTTTGTAGACATGGCTCAGAAGTGAGATAGGCTATAATCCTTCAATAAGATTTTGTCGCCTTTTTTGAAGAAAAGTACCACCACACTTCTGTGCCATGCGTAGGCGTTTGTCCTTCGAGTATGACGGAATTAAAAAGCTTCTGAAGAGCTTTTAATACCGGCGTTCCACCTGCTTTCAGAAGCTCAGCCGTGATTCCATCATCACCCGGTGCCTTATTGTTTTTTAACTGTTTGAGAGCCATTTTAATCTCGTATAGGCTGACGTCCGGGATATCTTCGGTGTAGTGTCGGGTCAATCTGGCTCTTGGATCTTTGGCCAGATTACTGACAGGTGCGCGTACGCTGGTGTATAATTGTCCGTAGAACTTCTCAACCTCTTCCAACAGCTCCGGCTTCGACGAAATGATTCTGCCATCCTCAGTCTTCAGCTTGGTCAGTTGAATTTGACCAACAGACAGATCCCTTGCAAACACTTTTGAGCCCTTATTGCGCTTAATAATCACCTCTTCAATACGGTCAGTATTGAATTGGTGCAAATCGCGAGTTAGGGACTTGGAGATCTGTCTGTTTAGTAGTAGTAGAATTACAATACTATTGAATTTTTGCAAGCTATCGATAGTGTTATAGTATCGATTGTTTATTGAAATATAAGTGTCAATAGTATCGATACTATCGATTCCGCCGCTCAAAGACCGGAATGGAGGGCTTTGGTTAAAACCAAAGTCCTTGACTTTGAAATCAAACGACGCGCTGAGCTCGACACCAAGCGCGATGAGTTAAAAGCCCGACCACCTGTGCTAACTCAATATAATTATAATAATGGTGTGCTCACATGCCCGCAATGTGCGAGGATCTTTTCCAATAAGATTGGCTACATAAGCCACATGCGAGCGCACGAGAGAGCCCTTAATTCTTGAAGTGGTCGCCATGACCGAAATCGGTCGGACACAATCATCATCATCACTATCGATTAGAAAACATCAATAGTATCGAAAACCGATTGCAATCGATAGGCTGATATCGATAGTGTGACTATTTTACAAGGTCACAATACTATAGATAGTCAACACTATTGCTGCAACAGTTGCTTAGATTTTAAGCTACTGCTCACTCACTGCTCATCTGTGTATTGTGTACGTGCGTTACTGCGTTCGGATTGCTACCAGTATTTTAAACTACAACTAGGCTCACGAAAGAAAAATAAAGAAAAAGAAAGAAAGGGAAAAAAATAAAGAATATTTATAAAAAAATATAAAGGTTTTTTTTAGCGCGAAACAAGATTTTGATAGGCATTATTTATGAAATAAATGGAATTCATGTTTGCATTTATAGCTAACAAAACTGGCCTTAAGCTCGTCTCACATCACATTTTTCTCATACCTCAAGCAAAGCTCGCAATAGTTAAACAATCATCCCTAGTTCTTCCGATTCCCCTTTGATCTTACCAATTCCCAGTTGGAATTCCTATTCCTAGGGTCCCTAGTCAAAAGGTCCTGAAAATTCAAGTCCTCCGGGATCCCTTGGGTCCTCTGAGATTTCCTTGGGTCCCCAGGCCCCTTGGTAACAGAAAATAATAAGAAAGAAAAGACAGAAACAAAGCCTCCTCATGCTCAGTCACAGTTCACAGTACTAGAATTCTGATATTTCAGACCCTTATATCTCAGTTTGTACTGCGTGTAGAGGTATAGTTGTCATACTTTGTTTTGTTCAGCACATCAATATCTTCCATAAAAACAAGGTTTGGTAAGTGGACGCTCATTTTTCAAATGACGCCAATTTCCGGCATTGCCCTTTTGCCTCGATCTAGCAGTAAATACTCAAAAGCAGCTTCCATTTCGAAAACGTTTAAACCATCGCTCGTCGCTGGCAATATGCACATCTTCCGATTGAAATTTAGCAGCAGGTGCAAGGCGAGGTGGGCAAACGTCCAGGACCCTTTCAAAGCGCCCAGTTTCAGTCAAATGAAATTTGACTGAATGGCTCTTAATTTACGTTCGAAAGGTGCTACTCTCAGTGCAGCCCGATATGTGTCTGAGGATCAATCTGACTTATTTAATCGATCACTACCGTCTGCCGTTGAAAAAGAACATCGTGAGGAAACCTACTAACTGGTTGACTTTTCAATTCATTAGCATAAAATATGGTTGCCACTAGACGACGGTTGTTTAATCATGGCACATGCCTTTAAACTGGTAAAATCTGTGAACTACTATAACACACATAAAGACAAAGAAATTAAGAAAACCAATGGATTTGGGCTGTATTGGACGCATTGAATAAGGCCATTTCTTGGCCATCTATAAGTGCAAGTGCATTGCGAATAGTCAATCAGCTGGTGTTGTAAATATTATGGATAACGCGAAAGGGTTGACGTGACTCGGAGGTGAATGCTCAAATGTTTGTTGATGCTACATTGTTATCATTGTATTGTGGAAGACTGAATGGTGATTCATCGATACTGCGTTTAGTGCTGGATTTTATAGCATCGATTTTACCTTACAATAGGTTGATGTTGGAAAAGTGTGTAAAATTTTCGATTGCTTTTAGAATACTGACAAAAATAGGACAGAGTTTCACCCTATGTCTACTAGCTGCATACTTATAAATAAGTTCAGCGCTATTGCCTTTATGAAAAATGACAATGATTTGTCACTTCTTTGGTTTCCAGGAGGCCCTCTTCTTATTTAAGAGCTTATACTCTATAAAACACACGCACACACACTTCCTTGGCAAAACCAGTAGGTATAAGGTAGTGACAATATTAATAATAATAATTCATTTATTTGCAAAACATGAGCATAAAGATGACAAAAAAATGTGTAGTTAAACATGTACCCAGTGTGGGTGTAGCAAAATTAAACTAAATTCAAAATTAAATACTATTAAACGATGTCTTTAAAATTAAAATTATTTCATCAAATCTTTAATTATTTACAGTCAAATTAGTCAAAATTGAATTAAATGAGGTCAAATTTAATTATTCTATTTTCGGCGTGCGATTGAGACATTTTCAACCATAAGTTATCTTGTCATTTAAAAATTCTTCGACAGAGTAATATGCTTTTAAGATTAATAATGATTTTAATTTGTTAATGAAGATAGTGTCCTTTGTTTCTGATTTTAATTTGGCCGGGATTTTATTATATATTTTAATTGACATCACATAAGTACTTTTTGAGAACATTTTTAAGTTTGATACCGGTTGTTTTAAATTATTTTTCTGTCGTGTGTTGATTGCGTGCGTGATTAAATAACAGTTATGTTAGATTTCGGAATAAAAATGACAACGTTGCTGCGTTTGTCTCACCTATATACCTTTTCCTTTAACCTACCAGAGATATATCCCTACTTAGAGAGAAATAAAATAAAAAGATTCTAATAGCAAATTGCAAAGTCCTAAAAAAAATTACGCCCACTCCGTAATTTGCTCAAATATATCGCCATATTCAAGAGCATTCTGTGTCATTGCCGGCAATTTGTGCTTCATAACTCAACGATCGGCTGGCGCCTCTCGCTGGCGTCTCGCCAATCACCTATGACATTATTGTGGCACATATAAACAGATTTTATACTAGTGTTTTTATAATATAGGACAGCAAAAGAGCAAGCGGGTCACCTGATGGTAAGTTCAGTCCTGCCCGTAATGAGATGAGAAGATTGTCTTTCAAGTAAACGTACGACTTGTTTTTTGAGGTTTCCAATGTCGTATCGGTTCTGGAACACCACAGCAGGCAGGCAGAAACCAGGGCTAGTATCTGATTGTTATCACAGCTTTTATGAACTAACTGCGCATGTAGGCTCCGATTCTACGATACCCACATCACCTAATCAATCACTCTATGTATGCAAATATCAGATTATTTCAACTATGTACACTTCATGCTACAGAGAATTAGGATTTGACCGTCCATTGCCCCTTAACGGCCACATCCATGGAGGGAGATACTTGCTCGATTCAATTTCATCTAAACTTCGAAATTAGAAATAAAGTCCATTTATTCATAATTGTCCTATTATGTAAACAATCTTCACAGTACTTTTTGTTGATTTTTTTGAAAATAAATCA
The DNA here is from genome assembly GCA_018467065.1 of Ephestia elutella. Classification (NCBI taxonomy): domain Eukaryota; kingdom Metazoa; phylum Arthropoda; class Insecta; order Lepidoptera; family Pyralidae; genus Ephestia; species Ephestia elutella. The sequence continues at coordinate 1,502,815 of CM031573.1, read as the reverse complement.
AATATTAGTTCAAACCTACAAAACATTCTAAAGTAAAACATCTATTAGCCACGAAAGTAATTTCCTAAAAAGTTTAATTTATATTGTTGCAAAATCATAAAAAGACCTGGTGAGATTGTTTACATGATAGGACAATTATGAATAAATGGACTTTATGTAGTATAGCTTTTGCCAAAGGCTTCGCGCGAATTTTTAGTTTTTCGCTCATTTCACCTCTTTGAACTTTAATGGTTCGAGGGGGTGATTTTCCCTTGAATATTTCACCCTAGAATTTCCATAATTCCATTTTTATTGCTACACTTATAAGGAAAATTTTCTATGATCAGCGGTGTTGTCTCTGCGTTTATATGTCAATCAGTGAGCTTTATATATTACTAGTTTTTGCCCGCGGCTTCGCCCGCGTGAAATGACCACGGGAACAGTGCTTTTTCCCGGGATGAAAGTACCCTATGTCATTCATAATGTCTATGCGAAATTTCAGGAAGATTGGTTCACTACTGAATCAATCTTCCTCTACATAAAGCGTGAAGAGATAACAAACAAACAAACTCACTTTCGCATTTATAATATTAGTTAGGATTAAGATTTACTAGCCTCTCGTGGCAATTTCGGGGGAATACCCAGCTTATAGTACTAAAGTGTTAAAATAATATTGCTACCGTAGCCAAATAGATCGCCTTTGATTAAGTAAATAGAGATGGGACCATTTAGGTAAAAATAAAGATTTTGCCATTTGCCCGACAGTGTAACGACCTATATTCTCTTTTATCGTCCATTATTCCACCGAAATAACTACAAATCGGTGCAAAAATAAATATACAACCGTTAGATTTCCGTCGACGATGTGTCGCTTGTATTATTGTCTGTTTGGCTCCCACGTATCATCGTCGTAAAATATTAAAAGATACGTATTTTTCTTGCTTTATGACATGCCGCATCTGATTTTTATGATCGTAAATAATTATTATGTAGGTATGTTTTCGTGGCTATACACCCACGCTTTTGCCAAAAATAAGGTGAATACAGAAGTCACACTTTATAAAGCTCACATGCATGCTCTGTTATGGGAAGACCAGAATATTTTAAGAAAATGTTGACTAAGGTAATGTATTTGAATAAGCCTTTTTCGTGTAAGACTATTATAGGTAGAAAGGTTAATTCCTATAACTCAAAAGTCATCGTAACCATTTGTTAGGATTGCTCTCTCTCTCTCTCTCTCTCTCTCAGCCGAAAGACGTCCACTGCTGGACAAAGGCCTCCCCCAAGGATTTCCATAACGACCGGTCCTGCGCTGCCCGCATCCATGCGCATCCCGCGACCTTCACCAGGTCGTCGGTCCACCGAGTGGGAGGCCTGCCAACACTACGTTTTCCGGTTCGTGGTCGCCACTCGAGAACTTTTCTGCCCCAACGGCTATCTGTTCTACGAGCTATGTGCCCCGCCCACTGCCACTTAAGTTTCGCGATTCTGCGGGCTATGTCGGTTACTTTAGTTCTCCTACGGATCTCCTCATTTCTGATTCGATCACGCAGAGAAACTCCGAGCATAGCGCGCTCCATCGCCCTTTGGGTGACCTTGAGCCTTCTTATGAGGCCCATAGTAAGCGACCACGTCTCTGTTCCGTATGTCATTACTGGCAACACACACTGGTCAAAGACCTTAGTCTTGAGACACTGCGGTATTTTGGACGAGAAGATATCGCGAAGCTTCCCGAACGCTGCCCAGCCGAGTTGGATTCGACGGTTGACCTCTTTCTCAAAGTTGGACTTACCTAACTGAACTGTTTGTCCCAGGTATACATAATTGTCAACAACTTCGAGTGTAGAGTCTCCAACCTTCAGAGGAGTGGGTGCGACACGGATATTAAACATAATTTTCGTCTTGTCCATGTTCATTTTTAGACCCACTTGTTGAGAGGCTCTACAGAGGTCATCGAGCATTGTGCCTAGGTCTTCCAAGGTCTCAGCCATGACTACGATATCGTCAGCGAATCGAAGGTGAGTGAGGTACTCGCCGTTGATATTGATGCCGAGTCCGCTCCAGTCCAGAAGCTTGAAAACATCTTCCAGGGCGGCGGTGAACAGTTTCGGAGATATCACGTCTCCCTGTCTCACCCCTCGCTGCAACTGGATAGGTTTGGAGCCTTGATCCTGGATAGGATTCCTAGGATTGCTCTACTATAATATAATTCCAAAGATAATAATTAGACTATAATTCCAAAGACAATCCTCATATTGATTGATACAAAGATGGTGCTTAATCAAAGGCGTGTCATGCAGAAAGCAATAAGCAATATGCTAAAAATATCATTATTGTGATCATAGAGTTAGGTACATCCTATGATTGTAATTTGTGCAACTGTCAAACTGAGGTGATTTTTTTCTGCCTTTGTTTGACAAGGAAAAGCGCACAATATAGGTAAGTACAGCCTTTATTACGGCTCGGCTTTTATAAAACGCCATCTATTGAGATTGTTTTGTATAGATTTTTTTTATCTTGATTTGAGCTGTCGAAAAATCGCCCATTTGATTTCTATGATATCATAACTATGTAGCTATACTTGTTGCTACACTTTTACTCATTCCTTATTTTACGCTATCACTGGCGGTACCAAAAGTTGACGCGCGATCAAAAATGCCAGATTGGCATTAATTTGTCAATGTCCCGATGACTTTAAATTAATTGTCATTTTTCATACGTGACATTTGTTAATGTAGGACGGCTGCTATAAGGTGTGACGAATAATTGGGTAGTGTAATAAATAATTATGCATTCTTTTGTTACTCTATTGCGTTGAAAGCCAAACTCTTATTGAGTACGTTACAATGGCAGTCGATAAATATACCCCGGTGGAAGCTTTTCAACGGCGGCGAATATTATTTAAGTACCTATATGGTACTAGCTGTCCCCCAGTGCTTCGCCCCCGTGGAAATTTCGGGATAAAAAAGTGTCTTATGTGCTATTCCCGATATTTTTCTATCCGTATACCAAATTTCATTAAAATCCATCAAGTAGATTTTGCGTGAGTTACAAACATCCACACAAACTTACTTCCAAACTTTACGCTTTATCTACTGAACGAATTTTGCTGAAATTTCGCTTACACATAAGAAGTACTGAGATGGACATGGGATACCTTTCATCGCGGGAAAAAGCACTGTTCCCATGGGAAACACACGTGGGCGAAGACGCGGGCAAAAGCTATTTTGTAACATTAGTAGGATGACTTTTTTAAGCTAACAAACACGAAAAACTTGGGTAGGTAATATATAACCTCTTTAAAATAAATACTGCTGTTAATTACCATATTGAAACAATTGTAAATCATTATAATGGGGGTCTTGTAATACTAAATTATAAGATTAACTGACGTATGCTTATGGCGTGATGTGGTGTGATGTATGTATGTACTGTACATTATAGCAAGACGTATAATAAATGACCTTTAAAAGATATCAGTGAAGGATGTTTGTGGTGTGACCTTAAATGATACATCTTTGTGTTTATTACGAATTTTCCATAAATTAATGAAGAGTGTGTCAACTCGTATTAACCAGTGGATGAATAGTACTTAAACTCATCATCAGGGGGTGCCATCTTCAAGATGAAGTTTGGAGGCCAGCATGCGGTATCTCTCCCGGTCATTAGGTATAAACTACATTATTAAATAATTTGCCCACTAGTGGAACCCCAACTAGCACACAAGCTGCTAATACAGGCTTTATACAGCCTAAGTGTAGTATAGCAGCACACATTCAATTCATTTAATAAAAATTATAATATATCTTGTACACGTAAAATTGTAAATCAACAATAAACTTACTTTAAAGCGATGGAAGTTAATTTTAAAATACAGGAGCTCCAAAATAAGGTGAAGGTAGCAGAAAAGCGCTGCACGAGAAACTTTGGATGCTTTGAGGGCATATTACGGCCTTTAAGCAGCCTTTGTAGCTCTATTCCAACTTACGTAAGCGGCCACTTTAGATCAATTGCAGAGCTTATAGTTGTATAATTTGTGGCCTATTTCGCGCTACAAGAGATCTTTAGCAGCTTATAGATGTACTATATTTCTTACTAAGAAGCCCATGCCGTAACTGAAGTCCTCTATCTGGCTACTGTACCGCTACTTATAGCGCTTGTGTGCTAGTTGGGACAACATAGGCTAATTAAAAATAATGCTTTCTGTACCTTCATCGAAATCATGTACCAAACAAAACTTGCGTTTTTAATATAGTAGAAAGAAACAGTAACCTCTGATATAATTGTTAGTTACTTATAGCTTGTGCCCGATGCTTCACCTGCGTGAATTTCCCACGGGACAGTGCTTTCTTCTAGAATGTAAGGTCCTTCTCAGTACTTCAATTTATGTGTATGCGAAATTGGTTCAGTAGATAAAGCGTGAAGAGGTGGCAAACAAACAAACATCTAAATAAACAAACAAACTCATTTTCGCATTTATAATATTAGTAAGGATTTGCTTATAGAGGCGATAGTTTTGGTATGAAGAAACATGGCGCCTTTTACAAAGGCCATCCATCTTTGGATATTCAAACTAGCTCTGAAATTAAAAATGCATAGAAAAGGGAAACTCTACAACAACGTCATACCAATAACGTCCAACCCATATAAGTCACTTACTACTGTTTTAAACCCACACACATTTGTTTTGTCAAGATTTAATACACTCTTTGACATTATTAACCGAAATCAGACATCTTGTTCTTATTTTTAACCGTTATTTTAAAATGGATTCCGTGTCAAACACTTTTTTGGGCGTAAAAAGTAAAACATAATTCAGTCAAATTCAACATTGTCGTGGCAAAGATTTATGTTATTGTTGGCGATTGTAAATTAGATTTTTAGGGTTCCTTAACTCTTTTTTTTAATTATAGATGGGTTTGCTCTTGACCACAATCTTGCGAGCTTACCCAGAAGCAGCCTATTCACTCTGGTTTTGAAGAGAGTCAAGTTGTATGTGCTCGGGCAAACACAAACAAAAAACAAACTCAAGCAAAAAGGAACCTGTGGGCTACTTTTAGTTAATCCTATACCTAATCCTAACTACTCCACTTTTATCTCTCAGTTTAGCCCACAAACCCTTATAGAATCAATTCCTTACTTCATGTTACATAGTAGTAATCTGTGATTATCTGTCCAAATTGGATAACTTGACATGTAGATGCACCGTAAAGGGGAAAATCCTGGAAAATCCGATTATTAAAAAAATATTTGCAATTACATAGTTTTTCAGCACATTTATGTGAGGCTTAATTAAGGCTTAAAGTTCGATAAACCTTCAATCGTTTGTTGCATGCACAAGAAGCTCCTCGTTCGGGAACCTCGTTGCGGGAGTTCGACTCGCACTTGACCAATTTTTTTGACAATTTAATCTCAAGTTGCAGACAAAACGTTCGAAGATTTGGAAGAATCACTTTATCAACTTGTTTTTCGAAATATCTTTATGAATTGGGAATCCCTATATGGTGTTGAATGACGAGGCCGTTTGAATATATTATGTCTAACATATATCATAGTGAGTCAAGAAGTTCTAGCGATGATATATGTATGGTTTCACAATTTTATTACTTTACTAGCTTTTGCCCGCGGCTTCGCCCGCGTGAATTTCCCACGGGAACAGTGCTTTTTCCCGGGATAAAAAGTAGCCTATGTGCTATTCCAGGTCATTATCTACCTCTGTACCAAATTTCATCGAAATCCGTCCAGTAGATTTTGCGTGATTGAGTAACAAACATCCTCACAAACTCACAAACTCACAAATTCACAAACTCACAAACTCACAAAGTACATCCAAACTTTCGCATTTATAATATTAGTATGGATTTTTAATTTCGCAAGCGAGGCCTATTGTTATGAGGAAATAGTATTTTTAAGATTTAAATATAAGTAGGTAAGTATTTATTATAGAATAAAATATTTTTTGCCTAGCCTGTTGGTGTTATACCCCACTACTCCCACTGGTACTTCCAGGGAAATCTCTGACCATGACCAATGATCACTCTTTAAAAATAAAAAATATTTTAAGATTCATATTTCTTACATAGTTTAACCATTGGTTTATTTTTGCCAAGAATTAATATATATGTCATCGTATAATTTATTACAGCTTATACTAGTGAATTTAAAATATATATATATATCCTTTTTGTTAAAGTTTTATTGGCACATTAGGGTCCAATAAGGATCTGTTAGTCGAAAGAAATAAAACCTTCCTTTCGTCCTTATTAAAAAATAATGGGAGCTAGCACCTATCACATTGTGAAGCTACCAGAGGCTCCCTACCACGAAACAACTCTGCCAAAGGGAAACCAAAACGAAAACGATCCCCATTCGAGAAATCTTCTCCGAATTTAGAACGAGACCCGAACCGAATAAGGTCCCATTTCCAAACTAAAGAAACTAGCGGTTACGATTTAAATTTTTCGAACACGGCCCAACGTCATGACATTAAATTGTAATCGAACACTTTACACTGACGGTCGCGGGGAAATATCGCGTTCAGATAACATAAATATGCAGATATCCTTCTTTTTAGTTAAGTTGCGTTCGCATTATGCAGTTCGCTCGGATAGGCCACGTGTGCTACGAATAAAATTTTAGTGCTTCGCCATTGTTCTGGCAATTTTGGTGCCTGTGGGAAAGAGCCGGCGAATAGGCGATTCTGTTAAGGCAATAACAGAGCAGCGTAAGTGACTATAACTCGAGTAGCTGGCTAGTTACGATGGTACGAATTGGGATATTTTTTATTGGATTTATACTGGAATTGCATTGATTTTCCAGTTCTTTTCTTATTACTTTGGAAGTATTGGAGTATTTACTTCTAATGCAGTTAAGAGTAAAGTAATAGAGCTGTTGTAGTATTTTATGCTAGCAAACAATATGATTCGTTTGATACTAAGCGGTTACCGTAGTCTATAATGTCCATATAACGATGTTAATTTGTCAATAAGATTTCACTCTTATTGTATATCCTACCTATTACACTCGTACAATTTATTATAATAAATAATTATTTTGCATTCATACATACTTGTTTAATAACTAAATACTATCATTTGACCGGTCTAGTGATCAGCGAGACCAATCAATCAGTTTCAATGACTTATCATTATATCATTTCACTTTTTGTTACAGGTAATATGTCGCCACACATACCAGTCCAGCGTCGAATTAATCATGGTTTGCCAGCTTTTTAATTATATAAATTCATTGTCGGCCAGTCCGTCCGTTGATTGACACATTTTAGCATTAATTGACATATAGCATATTTTAATTGCGAGCCTCCGTCAGGGAGAAACACTCAATCATTCAAGCTCGTTTACGACTTGTTCCATAAAAGTTGTAAGGATCAATATGCATCGATCTATCTTACACTTTTCAGTAATAAAGCTAACAGATTTCGATTTATTTTACATTACTGTAGGTGACTCATTATGATCTTAAAATAGCAAGATAAATTAAAATATTTTATGTTTTTTTGGGTCTATGTCGTAATTTCCTAATGTGGAATTTTCGTGATTGAAAATAATCACTTAGAAATTATGTAACAATATGTAAATTTACATATTGTTCCGTCTTTTTTCTTTGGGTTAAAAAGAGACTATAGATGACCACTCGCTGCAATCCTTATCTATCTCTAGCTTCCTCCATACCCAACCCTCCTTGTAGTCTCTCCAGTTCCGGTTACGGGTACTTCTGATCTCTTTCGGGACAGGTTATGAAAAATCTATAAATTGTATCAACCAGTGGTTGATGTAAGAAATAATTGTGATCGTTACCTATTATTTGTTTTGGTTTGGTTCGAACCGCTTGGCGATAATTTGATTGACGAGATAATATTGTCAGTAATTACTTTTGTAATCGTAAAACCGATTATAATTATAGGATTTTATATCTTAAAGTGTAGCTTAAGATAGAGTTTGTTATACGATAATTCCATGTTTTATTGTTTCTTATTTATATAAAATAGTGAAGCAATTAATTTATAAATTACATTGCTTCGTGTTTTTTTTTAAAATAATTATTTCCCACGGCAACAGTGCATTTTCCCGAAATGAAAGGTACCCTATGTCCTTCTCTGTACTTCTAACTATGGATATGCAAAATTTAAGGAACATTGGTTCAGTAGATAAAGCGTGAAGAGATTACAAACAAACAAACTCACTTTCGCATTTATAATATTAGGATAGGATTAGGATATTTAGGATTTACAGCCATAATTTTTGCACTACAAGGTAGATAGTGCAGAGATAGACACCAACATCCAACTTTTCTGAAAAACAAACACTCTTTACTCACTAATTTAGCCCTATCCCTAACTAAACCTAGATTTTAAGTCTTTTACATTTCTATAATAAAGTTAAATAACTTATGTGCATATTAAACATAATAAATTATGAGCTTTACATGTTACAGACAATAAAATATAATAAATCAGTTTCTGCATCATGATTCAATAGGATTAATAACACACTCCTTTTTCGACGCCCACTGCTCGGAAAATATTGGTCCAATACGTCACCCTCTAAAATAATGTCAAGCGCGAGTTAATTAGTGATAAACTGATCAGATTTTATAAAATACACTTATTACTATTTTTAAAGATTTTCATTTTTAGTTATCGAATTTCAAGGTGATTAAAATGTTAAAGTCCTGAGACGTGAGACGTAAACTATTATTTTGCTGTCTGTACCTACACATTTAAATAGCATTCTCAGCTAACCGATAGAAGTTAGTACATGCGTCATAAAAGCTAGAAGTACATCCAGCCAGCACAGTATATAAATAATATCCGCCATAGCCATCCGTCAGCCGTCAGACAAGCAAACACGCGACAGGTCAAGGGTCGCCACCTGCCCCTCCCCACCCCCTAGACTTGATTGATTTCGCATTGACGTCTTTTTTTTTTTTTTTTTTTTTTTTATTATTATTTAATAGCACACAAAACAGATTACAATCAAGGTTAATAACAAGACATAATATTAAATAGTGTTGAGCTAGATTACAATCCAAAACATGTATGCCTAGAAGGATTAAACAATGGATCAGTTGTCGTTGATGGAAATAAATTCGAGAAAATGACAATAAGTACCTAAATGATCGTTAAAAGTGGTATGCAATGCAATGAAAAAGTAAAAGTTATACAAAGCATAATCAATGCAGGCAATATAAGCAAACCAGAAAAATAATAATAGTAATAATACAATAAATTAACACAGTATGAACAATTTTTATGGTGCGGCAGTATTCTGGAGATGGAGTATTATTTGCCGGCGAAACTTGGGTAATGTGTCATGGTAAATATCAATATCTCTATTCGAGGCAAGGATGTCATTGTATTGGCGACACATTCTGACAATAGGGTTATAGTAAGATGTATTATTAGAGTATACCTGTAAATTGAAAGCATTATAATTGCGGTTACGACTCCTAAAACGTATATTAAAGTTTAGTGAGGAAAGAAGTGAGGGAGATTCGAGCAGACAATGAATTATTTTATAAAGCAGCACGAGGTTTATGCAGTCACGACGAATGCTAAGAGAAGTCACGCCAAAATAGTCCAAACGCTCTTTGTAAGATGAGAGTTTACGGCCCATTCCACGCCTGTAAGCAAGAATCTTCAGACATCTTCTCTGAATACCCTCAATTCGATTACTGTGAACAGCGTAATATGGGGACCAAATCGCAGAATTATATTCAAGGACGCTTCGGACCAGAGCATTATAAAGAAGGATGAAGCTTGAGGTATTCTTGAAATCCCTGGTTATTCTAGAGATAAATCCAAGCAGGCGGGAACAGCGTTCAATTATGTAATCATAATGTGCGTGAAAAGTCAATTTACTGTCAAATAGAACCCCAAGGTCCTTGGCAACTGACTTACGAGCCAGTGTGTTACCGTCTAAAGAATAATTAAAAGTGCTTACGTTAGACTTTCTGGTAAAGGTTATCACAAAACACTTCTCAGTGTTTAATTTCATAAGGTTTTCTTCGCACCAATCAGAAAGTGCTTGTAAGTCATTCTGCAACTTAACGGTATCAGATGAATCTTCAATAGCATTAAATATCTTGAGGTCGTCAGCATATAGCAGACAATTACATGACAATCTCTCAACTAGATCATTAATAAATATGACAAACAACAGCGGACCCAAATGACTACCCTGCGGCACCCCAGACGAAACAGTGATAGGAGCTGAGAGATGACCTTTTACTGCAACAAGTTGACTTCTACGACTCAAGTAGGACTGAAACCATCGCAACAAGCTACCATGAACGCCATACTTTGCCAATTTACAGCTCAACACCCTATGATTCACCCGATCAAAGGCTTTCGAGAAGTCCGTGTAGATGGAGTCGACCTGCAACCTCTTAGCGAAGGCGTTGCAAAGAAAATTTTTATATTCTAGTAGGTTGGAGGCGGTTGATTTGTGGGCTATGAACCCATGTTGTTCGGGATGCAAATAGGGTTTGACATGGTTATATAGGGCATCGTAGACTATGCTTTCGAAAATTTTTGCAAAACATGAGAGTATGCTAATAGGCCTATAATTCTGACAATTATATTTGTCACCTGATTTGTGTACAGGAACTATGTGAGCAATTTTCCAAAGTGTAGGAAATGTTCCAGACTTAATTGATTTACAAAACAAGATATGTAAAGGCTTACAAAGAACTTTAGCACATGTTTTAATGAAAATTGCTGGTATGTTGTCAGGTCCAGGTCCTTTTGCAGTATCCAACGATTTCAATTTCCCTAATACTATATCCTCTGTTATGTTCATAGAGCTTAATGTATTGCTATGTACTGAGCATTCAGCAGGAATATGATTACCCGTATTAGAGTCATTATCATAAACGGAACTAAAATATGTGGAAAACATTTCGCAGATATCATTCGGATCAGACGAAGTTATGTCATTGAATTTCATAGTTAAAGGAATAGCATTACTGTCTTTTTTACTATTAGCAAATCTCCAAAAAGATTTTATATTATTTTTAATAGAATCTTCCACTGATGCAACGTATTTTCCGTAGCAAGATTTAATTAATTGTTTGCTCAGGGTCCTGTAATGTGAAAATTCGTCATAGTCTCTAGGGTTACCGAATTGTTTGTACAGCTTGTGAAATTTAGTTTTCATTTTAAGGCAGTGTTTCAGTGCAGGACTAAACCACACAGGATATTCGGAATCTTTAGTTTTTGTTAAAGGCGTGTGTTTGGCTATTATATTGTTCAAAATATCATAAAAAGTAACAATGTCAGTATCGATATCGGGAGACGATAGTACAGAATGCCAATCAATTTGTGAAAGTTCCGATATAATTTCATCATATTTACATTTGTAAAAGTTATAGCGCTTGCGACGTAAAGGCTTTAAAAATTTGGTAGCAATACCAACCCAACAGTCTACGTCAATTATTAAAGCAGGGTGGTGACTATCCAAGCGACTAAGAGGTTCAGCGCCGTATACAGTAACATCAAGCGTGGATAGGACCAAATCGAGGAAACGGTTTTTAGCGTTGGGTATGTTGTTAAATTGTTTAAGGTGGCAGGAGGCCATGGTGTCCAAAAGTAATAAAGGCTTCCAATTATTAGGTCCCGTACTAATCATATGTGAAGAGTCAACCGCTTTTGACCATATTAACTCAGGGATATTGTAGTCGCCAATACAAATGAACTCCTCACGATCTCCAGAGTTCAATATCACTCTACATACATTGTCATAAAAAGTTTGTTGTTTTTCTTTAGATAAATCTGGAGGCAAATAGCATAAGCAAATATTTATTTTTTTATCGGCTTGATTACTAGGTTCGATAGACAACCACATGTCTTCAACACAACTCTCCCACGAAGGTTGACGAACGGCATGGATAGATTTTTTGATAGCAATGATAATGCCACCACCATCACTTTTACTGGAAGTATTACTTGATCTATCACGACGAAACACATTGTATCTAGTATCGAACAACTCTGAATCAAATACACTACTGTTCAAGTTCGTTTCAGTGAAACATATAACATCATAGTTACAAGACAATACATTCAAGCAAATATCTTTGATTTTAGATCTAACTCTATTGACATTTTGATAAAAAACTAACATGTTAAAAATACAAAAATACTAAATGACAAGATCCAAGTTGAAAAAAAAAAAAGACAAAATTATAAAACTTAAAGATTTTTGAGAGCCTCGAAGTCCTTAATGTAGATGCCGCTTGTATTATCATTCATGCGCAGATAAACTCGTCCATATTTGGTCCAGACGTATTTGTAATGATGCTCTTTGGCAAATCGCCTGGCGGCGGCGTAAAGTTGCTTGCATTCAGGTGATAAATGTTCAACTACATATATTTTTTGACTCTCAACCGTAATTCCAAGGTGCCGTGAACTTAAAGTAGCCTTTGGGTTAGTTTTGTTGAATCTACGAGTGGCAGATAGTATAGAGTCCTTTAGCTTAGGCGAGGATAAGGTAACCAATATATTTCTAGGTCTTTTAGATGTGCTGTCCATTTTGGCTACTCTGCGGCAGGCCAAGACACTGCTGTCGTCAATGGGAAAGTCGACAACCTGACAAAGTTTTTTGAAAAGAGATGTGACATTTTCGTGGCGACTTTCCGGGACCGCCTGAATTTCAAGATTGTAGCTGCGAGCAGTCTTGTCCATTGCAGATAAACGGCTGGTTAGGTGATTGAGGTCAATATGTAAGCGTTCACAGTCTGCCTCCAGCGTTTTAATCGAGTTTTCTTTTTCCGCTAAGCGCGACTTTATGGTTTCCTGCTCCGAGCTGAAGAAATCAGTGGTAACATTCAGATCATTCTTGATTTCTTGCACGACTGCGCTCATCTCGGCACGTACCATGGTTTTGATGTCTTCTTTAAGGGCAGATCTAAAGTCATTCATAAATGAAGTAAGAGTTGCCTGCATCTTCACATCAAACATGTTGCTAATTTTCTCCATTGTAACCTCATTGTTACAGCCTGAGCAACAAGCCTGTCCGACATCAGCTAAAGACGCTGTGCTACCATCCTGTATATCATAAGACATATTCATAGAACTGTCATCGATCGGTATTTGATGTTTTCTTACAGGAGTATTAGTGTTGTTTTTACGCCGATGTGACACGTTGCTGCATGATGGACATGTCCATGCCAAAGATCGAGACAAAGCTGTAAATTGATCATCTTTTATGTTTAGGCATTGCAGATGGAAGTTGCCTCTGCAGTCTTTGCAATGAAGAAATTTTTCATCAGCAGTAATTGAGCCCAAGCATCCCTTACAACTATTCATTGTATTTATCTAATCATATAATCAATCTATCAGAAGTAATGCTGCATACAAGCTTAATTGCAGGTGGCGCTAATATCGCTTAATGCGTGTGAATCCTTTTCGGTATGTAAGCCTTTTGATATCTGTGCCACTGATGAATGCTTATAGTCTATGATTATTGTGATGTGTCAATGTCAAAAGAAGAGATGTCAGAATCCAGTGTCAGAGTGCAATCCAATCAGCTGTTGTTATTTGTGTAAAATATTTTTAGTTTTGTTACTTCTTAGTGTTATTGCTATTGAAAAATAATTGCAACGGCTAAATATTTGCTCACCGGATTGATTTAACTGGTATGTGATCGATGGATTCGCTGATATTTTATTATTCTTGTGTATCTTCGAGGTTATAAAGCTGAATCCCTTCACTTTGGTTATAAATAATGAACTTTTACTATTTTTAATTAATTAAAATAAACAGAGCTTAGGTTTTTAAGTGTTTGACAACTGCTGTCACCGAGAGATGTCTACACGTATTTGGAGGAGAGGCGACGGTGTAGTCTTGATCTGAGGTTAAGACAACTATTTTACTACCAATTGGACCTGTCTCTTTACTCTCTCACTCTCTCTTTGCCTAGCCTTCTCCCGTTTCATTTGGGGTCGGCTCTCCTCGTCATTCTCCACCAGGTGGTACGGTTTTGGGTCGTCTCGTCGCTGTCGGCTCGAGCTTTAATAAGGTCATTGTAAATGACTGATATCCAGGACCTGTCTCTTTCTTTACTACCATTTTATTTATTTATTTTGCATTGTTTTAATAGGTAACTAAGGCTATAAAGTCCAAAAAAAATGAGGCAAAGACGTATTTAAATCTCTTGCACTGTCTTGCTACGTACCTATATCCTGACCTCATCTCTGTCTCGGGCAAGATTGTGGTCAAGAGAGAGATATATAAAGAATACTAGCTTTTGCCCGTGGCTTCGCCCGCGTGAATTTCCCACGGGAACAGTGCTTTTTCCCGGGATAAAAAGTAGCCTATGTGCTATTCCAGGTCATTATCTACCTCTGTACCAAATTTCATCGAAATCCGTCCAGTAGATTTTGCGTGATTGAGTAACAAACATCCTCACAAACTCACAAACTCACAAATTCACAAACTCACATCCAAACTTTCGCATTTATAATATTAGTATGGATTTGGCCGTAAGTTAGCTAAGTAGTGTGACAGTTTTACAAAGATTATTAGCAATACCTTAGCATTCTGTCCACAAGCAAAATATAAATTCAATCATAACAAGTTGGTGTCCCTCTATATTTGGATGTGGTAATGTAATATTATTATCATTTTATTATCGACGTCACGTTGATCGCATAAAATTAAAGACATATGATTGACAGCCAAGAACTTGCAGTGGAATGAACATAATTATTGTATCTGATTTTTTGTATAATTGGATTGACATTTGGATATACTTTTGTGGCATTTTAAAAACACGTGTTTATTTTTGGGTTGCATAATCAAACAAAATTATGAATTCATTAATTGACTTATTTATTAGGTACTTACTTGGTACAAATCCTATCAGAAGTCTTAATTTGATTATAGTTATTTTTAGAATCTGACTGACACTATAGATTCATTTCTTAGCAGATAAGTAATATAAAAATGTTTAGATTTAATACAAACAAAATATGCAGCAAGTTTATGTACCTATAAAGATTGTTGACAGTCTTATAGACGCCGTTATATTTTAGTCTCTATCTGATTAACCAAATCTAAAGAATACTACGATCCCAAGTATCAAGACCTACTAGTCGTCCTCCACGGCTCCCTGAAATATTAATTCTCATCATATCTCGTTTGATTGACGGCTGTCTGCGCGGGATATATTCGTCACGAGTAAACATCCCCCTGCCGCCCCCACCCGCGATATCTCAATCTTTAGATTTATTGATTGATAGGTTGATAGATTGATCCGCCGGGCCGCAGCGCTCGGTCCGATACTACGGAGTTTTTCTTGGGATTTGCGTTTATTTGCTTAGATTAAAATGACGGAATGGTCCAGTAAAGGCGAGGACAGATGGAAAAAACCTTGTAGAAAAAAAACTTTTTTTCATTCAAGTCGTCGACGCCAGATATAGTTGTGGTTAATTACAAGTACTAATTTATGTTTATTGTATTTTCTATATTTATTTTTATTTTCGACCTGTCCCGGTGGCCTCACAAAATTCCGGTTTTCAATGGCGTAAGAGAAAATAGCTGTCCTAAAAACATGTTGTGAAACTAAACCATTTCCGATTCCTATTTAACAACTACAATGTTTTCCATAATAAATTACAAGTCCTGTCCTAAAAGGGGGATTACTCCCGTCGCTGTCGTGACGAAGTTTCGACGCGACGCGAAAAAGTCGTCTCGCGTCAACATCTGTTCGCTATTTGTCAAACATCGTTTACTATTTTCGTCGCGAGCGTATGGTATGGGTTAGGATATGGTGAGAAAAGGAGCGGGCTTTGAATTTTTTTGCTCATCTTTTCTTTCGCTTTTCTGCAATCCGTTGAAGACAGCTTTGGCCATACGTATGCCATGTTTCTATGGGCCATACTATTTTATTTATCTACTATTTCGATGACATACGAAGCTACACATAGAATAATAATTAGAAGCAAGTAATTGTTATTTTAAATCGTTAACGTATTAATGATGGGAATAACGTAAAAATGATAATTTAATTAATACTACTACTTCTACGGATTTGACAACAATTTTTAAGAACCATACCTTGACTGAAACCTTAACAAAAACGAATTTTCCATCAAAATGCAGTAGACTCAATGTCTTGACAGTTCGTGAGTATGACGCATGACATTTTGCAGTGACAAGTACTTCAATTTTTAAAACATACGTCAAAACCTCTGGTTTGTATCGACACAGAGTTGAAAATCGCGCAGAATTGGCACGTCAAAATCTAGCCTCGCTTACTAAACACGTAGAAAATACTACTTTTAGTTTTTAATGATAAAGTTGAAAACCGCGCTAAGAAAAATACTGGCTGGTTAGAATTCATCTGTAAGCAAAGCTTGAAAAGCACATTGCTTGATCTTTTAAAAATACATATAGAGTTGAAGATTGCGTAACTAATAATAAATGTAAGTTTGCGAGAATCCTTGCAAGATTTTCTTTAGTTTTTTTTATTGCATTGCAATAAGGTTATATTTCACTTGCCTGTACAGTTTTGATGGAGTAGCCCGTCAATTAGACAGGAGTGGGTTCATTCCTGTGTGATTGAGTGCAGTGATGCAGATCTGCTTTGAAGATATGCTTTTGTGATTTTATTTAAATGTCTTGTGTGGTTTCTCTATTGGTTTCTATTGTCGGTACGTCAGTTACGTCTATGAGTGTCTTTTAATAGGTTGAGCCTTGATTTTTCCTTTAAAAATAAACACATTCCATAATCATAATATCCTACGTCAAGTCTGTAAGATTTTTTCTTCGATTTTGAGATTCTAAAATAAAAACTGCTTGCATTTTAAGTTATCCGTCAAACAATTAGTTGTTGTGACCTAGCTTTTACTACTACTATTACTATCCGGGCTCAGTGACCCAAAATGAGTATTGGCCTCCAACACAAAGCACGCCAGTGTCTCCGGTCCCGCGCCAGCTCCCGCCAGTCGTTGCCAACTTGCAGCTCGCGCAGCTCAGCCTCAACCATATCGCTCCAGCGGTACCTGGGGCGGCCCACCGGCCTACCGACTGGCCGGCCCAGATAGGCCTTTATCTCAAAGCTAAAATTTGAATCTGAATTTCAGTAGCTGGATTTGGCATGAAGATTTCTAGAAACTCCAACAATTGCTTTTTTTCGATGACATGTTCCATCATCACTTATATCACAATATTCTTTTAACAAACAATGTACAAGTAGCATAATAACTCAATTATGACAAATAAAAAAATCATAATCTATACAAGAAGCGGACAAATGTTTATGAACAATGAAACTAATGATCGTAAAATGCATCATAAAATATACATAAAACTCTGCTGGTACTAAAAAAACTATTATAAAACAAACATAGGCAGGCAAAAAATCGATGACTGGCAATGTCCAACCCACATCGACTTTGAGATGTCAAATTTGATTGAATCAATGTAGCTTAGATCTCATTATATGCAAGAAGTGACATTTATTATTTATTCATAAAAAGAAAAGATTTTTTGGCTAATTGAATACTTGTTGATATTTACATAATTATGATATTATGCTTATTTTCTTATAATGAATTTGTTCTAAATAATATATCGATCGTAATAGTATATACCTAATAGCATATAATATTAATAGATAGCTATATTAATTATTTGAATTATATACAAGTATTATTGACATTTCATTTAATGTTTCTTGTCATAATATAATGCCTAGGACACGTTTATCTAAATTTTAATCAAGTAGGAAAATAAGTATACGAGTACATACTTATGACTAGTGTGTCAACTGATTTCAATTTTATAATACCTATGATCTTTTAAAAGTAATTGACGGCCCATGTTTGAAATAGATGAATTTTTATCTGAATTGATCCCATTCAAAAGATTTCGATTCATAAATTTCAAAGGAGAACTACCTTCACAAAGTTTCCATTGAAGTAATTTCCTTACATTCATCTATAATAACAGGAATAAGTTAGCCAGAATCGTAGTCCAACATCTAATTACTTGGGCACAAAAAATATTTTCAATGCTGTCACCTCTAGAAGCGAGAGAGAGAGTAAATAAAGCGGCCGACAAAGACGTCCGTCTGTGCGCGACATCTGAGCGACGTGTGTCGCCCCCACCACCCTAGACCCCCACCTGCCCCCTCCAGCCGGTCCGCGTCCGCCGATAATGATGTTAACTCACCGGCACCGTTGGAGATCTGATGCTTTGTTGCGTTTTTGAAAATGGCTGTTTTGTTTAATTTTCAGTTTGGGGACCGTGTTACACGTCACTCACATAGATCGAATTTGCACTTTGTACTGTTAACAATACTTTATAAACTTACTCAAATATACTGTAAGTATGTATATTCGCCGTTGTGGCCGCCACTAAAAGACCCATGCAAGGTACCTTGTCATGCAATGTTGTTCCTTCGTAGTTAGGTACTATGTATCGATAAGTTAATACTAGTTAAGTGAATTAAATGAAATAACTGTCCAATCATTTACCAATGGTTAATCAGTTAACACATATTTGTGACGGATCAGGTGTGGTGTATCCGTGTATCCGATCACTCGGACGAAATGAATTTAATTATTTCCTCTAAGAATATTTCAAGTGGGAACCTATGTATCAGAATAATTGAGTAGGTACATATAATTGTATAAATAAAAAATTACACGTTCAAGGAAAACTTGCAAGTCTGTATATCTCGCTGCATTCTACGCCTCGAAGAAATAAAATCTAATGAAACATAACATCCGACAGTTGCCATGGAAATCCCATAACACAAGCATACTGCACAAGTTCCTTCAAATAAATTTCATCAGCGCACGAATCCCAGCCGGACGGCCGCTCGACTTGTTCAGTAAATTGTCTTCAAGAGCTGACCAACCCCCTTTTCACCTACAGGGGGGCGCTCAGGGGGTAGCGCCCCCTTGAAGGAGGCCAGTGGCATTCCCCCGTTCGTCTTGCTTATGACTGACGGGCGGACAGTCTGAGTGATTGAGAGTGACTGGCGACTTAATGCGCTCGAGCGAAATATGAATTCGCCATGACAAAACATCGCAACTACATTGCCGCGTCTAAACTATTTCTCGCTCTACATTTTCTTCCATAGAGTTGGAAATCGCTTGAGTGGTTGCTTGTGTGTTTTATTTGTGAATTCGCGATATTATTATAAATTAAAATATGGTGCATCATTTTTAATGCGCTTTGCGAGGTGTTTGCAATTAGCCATCACGCTGACGGCTGATGGATGGTGGAGTAGTAATACGGTTTGTTTAATTATAATTAATGATATGTTCCGTAGCTGCAGGCCACCAGTGTGTTGTGGGAAAATTATACGTTAGATAGTGAGGAATTCTTGATAGCGTCGAGAATTTTCTGCAAAAAATAGTTTATGATTTGCGTCGTTCGATGTTTATTGAATTGTTCTTGTTGATGTATTGAGTTTGACTACTTTTTTGCCTAGAAAAGAAATTGTTCAATTCTTGTACCTATCTGTTTTATACAGCAAGGTCCAATTTTCGGTCAAACCAATATGTTTATCATTTCTCTATAATTTCTATATAAAGACTGACAATCTGACAATAAAAGAAAATATTTTAAAATTGATTTGAGTTAATAATCTTCTTAAAATGACAGCTGTCAAATTAAACAGCCGGCGAGGGTTGCGATCTTGAAATACAAAATGGCGACAGAACAGCTGATGTTGATTGATTTGAATTATGACGTGGCAGTGACTGACGGCACTGTTAATAAGGATTATTTGTTTAAATTTTTAGTCACCAAGGATTTATTCTTTAAGAGACTAAAATATTATATAATGTACATGGCCAGATTTCTTACATAAAAAGGTTGGAAAACATATTGATTCCTTCGAGTATTATAAAAGAGGAGGTTATATGTTTCGATGTATGTATGTTTTTTTTTATGTATGTTCGCCGATTTCTCCGCCTACAGTGGACTGATTTCCGAAATTGTTTTTTTATTCGTAATGATATATACCCAAGTTGGTCCCATTTTAACTACGTCAGAATCTGTTCGGTAATTTTAAAGATACCTAACAAAATATAAAAATACCAACATTGCATTATAGAGCAAAAGCCCGCGATAGCATGCCCTTCCTTATTTTATTAAAACTAAAGATTTTCTGTGTATGGTCCAAACATTTAGTGACTATAAAAGTTGGATCATGATTACTTAGGCAGATTATTTGTAGCAATAACATTTAAAGTGGTAACTCAATTTCCTTAAAGTAAAGATTTTTAAAGATTTTATTCCTAATAATATAAGAAATCACGCCATCCATTACCAGGCAATTGGTGCAGATATAAACCCCTGCTAGACATTGTAACTTTACTAAATTATTTGTTTTATTATAAAAGCTGAATTTGTTATTTATAAAAGCTGAATTTTTGTTTTATTATAAAAGCTGAATTTAATATGAATTATTTTGGAAGGCCCCAAGGGTGCTTTTTATACCTATAAAAATCATCCTTGCTATCCATATTACCTGCATAAGCAACTAAGATCCAAACTTCATACCTAGTCGCTAATATTTTTTACTCGTATATACCACGCAGAGAAATATTCAGCATTTTTAAAATAAGGAAGGTTTGGTCGTCGCGTGCTCACGGTCTATTTATGTGCCAAAAATAATAGACAATTTGACATGTTCTGACATTTCAAATCAAACTGACATAAAAAGTTTCGAATTCTTAATTCTTTATTTTCGGCCACCAGTGAAAGAAAAGTTTAAGTTTTTATTAAAGAAAATGAAAAGGTGTAGAAGCACTAAAAATTATAAAATAAAACTTTTTTCCAAAAAAGTGAACCGACTTCCATAATAAAACTTAAAATCATGAAATAACAATAAAGAAAAATGTATTAGCATGCTACCTACTGAATGAGGCGAAGTCGGTGCCAAATTTAATATTAAATAATATAAATTAACATTAGAATCATGTAGGTACATATACAAAATGCCTAGCTAAACAATTACATAGTCCTGCACTTGGCACCGACTTCACCTCATTCAGTAGGTAGCATGCTAATACATTTTTCTTTATTGTTATTTCATGATTTTAAGTTTTATTATGGAAGTCGGTTCACTTTTTTGGAAAAAAGTTTTTTACATTTATGTCTTTATCTGTATTAAATAGGACATTTAACTGATTATTATGTAACCCTGCATGGTCGGTTTATGACGAAGTTGACGCACTTAGCGGTGAATTTGTAAAAGTTTGTTGTGCTGACTGTACCTACATCAAAGTTTCAATATGATTCTCAATTTCTTATAACACCTGATAAGTAATCACGTATATCATTTTGATTTAGCAATATTACCAAACTTGATACTGATTTATCTCAAGCATAATCTTCGTAAATAATCTTTTTGCTAACATAATTACTGTTCAGGTAAATAACAGTAATGTATATAACTAACCTCTGATAACTATACACTATGTTGAATCCTTTCCCTTTATTAATTTGCCCGAGATAATATACCCGCACGCAACGGACAGACGGACAGGCAATCATACGTCGCGCGTCAGTCGTGCTTCCTTGCGAGTTCTGGCTAGGGTTGCCAAATCTACATTTAACAAGCAGAAGAAAATTCTGGAATTTTACAAAACTAGCTTCAAGGCTCCGCTTATGTGGGATTTTCGGGATTAAAAATAACAAATGTGAAAATCTATATTATATTCTACCTGTGTAGGTACCAAATTTCATCGAAATCCATCTAGTAGATTTTGCGTGTTGAGTAAAAACATCAGCTCATCCTAACTTTAGAATTTTATTTGTAGCAATAGAAGCTGTAGTTGTTTAGCTACTTTAGCTACTGTAAGGATCTCTGCCTCAGCAAGAATACAGATATAACTTTGGTAAACACAGTCTATGGACGAAATGTTTCAGAGAATTTTCAGCAATTTGATACTTTTAGCAAAGCAAAGGAACGTTTAGCACATAAAAGATACTAGTTTTTATCTCCAAAAAGGTTCCAAGGCAATGTATCTCGGTGTACAACTAGACCAGAAATGATAAGCATCTTAGCGACTTCAGACAATTTATTTAGTAGCCATTGCTTGTTTAAAATTATTAAAAAAGATACAGTTTTCCGGAACATTGGAACGTGTGGCAACCCTACGGGCGCCGTAATAGAATGTGTCAGATGTATGAAGCGCGAAATTGATATATTGCTTATCACGGATTAGTTAAAATAAGAGGATATCTCGACTTTATATCGTACGGCCTGGACAGATCCTCGCAATGCAGAATACATAAATTTTAACTATCTAAGAAATAATCTAAAATATGATTTAATTTATGTTATTTTTTATTCAAAAGTACTTAGAGAATTGACGTTGTAGAAAGACTAAAGTTATAGGACTAATATTTTTGGACAGTTTAAGTTCATATCCTTTACAATTCAAACAGCAATTGACCATGGCAAAGAAGCAAATCTAAAAGCTGAAGTTTATGGTAATCATC
The DNA here is from genome assembly GCA_018467065.1 of Ephestia elutella. Lineage (NCBI taxonomy): Eukaryota > Metazoa > Arthropoda > Insecta > Lepidoptera > Pyralidae > Ephestia > Ephestia elutella. The sequence goes on along the minus strand of CM031573.1, from coordinate 1,480,347 downwards.
GAGATATTGGTAATACCTATGTATTTTAAATATCATTCCCCACTATACTTTTACTACTAGAAGCAATAAATAATTTGACGCGCGACGAAACAAATGCTAAACACGCATCGCCACTATCCACAAGTCAATAAACTAACTGATTTTACGGTCATTTTATTCCATATTTATTTGAAATTGAAGACCCATCTTGGAGTCAATGAAGCCCAACATACAAATGCAATTATAGACAGACAGACACACATGAAAAGTACTAATGACAGTCCATAATTTAGTTGAATTTACAACTCTGTCCAAGCATCGAGTACCAGAGCCACATAAGGTATTAAAAGGTCGCAAATTATTCAACATCGAAACTACTTTACCATTGCAGATATCTGGAACCTTATCATGAAGTTTTAAGGGTGATTTTGGAGAGATATTTGGAGTGCATAAATTGGTATAGCGTAGGCGTCAAACACGATGATCGGTCGACAATTTGATTCGGAATATATCGCTCTAGCTCAGTTGTAAACAAGTGTAGGTGGGTGCAAGTTCGATTCTGTGATGCGAAAGTCTGTTTCACACGCCGCAGATAACCTAATACTGTTGATAGGTAACATAATTAGATCTATTTGATATAGTTTTCAAATTGTAGATAGAAAAATTCTGTCAGATATTTTGGGGCTAAGATTATGATGATTCTTAGAGATTTACAGATTACTTACTGTTAAAGAAACAACTGCTCCATGACAACTAAATTTATTTTCTAACATTTTTCTTTTAATAAAAAGTAATAGGTACATAGCTCTATAAAAAGGTTTGATAGACTGCTGATTGCCAACATGGCCCCCGGCGGTGTGAACACAAATTTTAGGAGGCAAGCAGCAGCGCAAGTTTCCGTACAGGTCGTCGCAGGACACCCCCTTTAGTACCTACATCTACAACCCTAACTACATTGTCCTTTCCAGGGTAGGTCGCAACAATTTTGCCTCTAGGCCAACATCTTCTTGGCAAATTTCCATCAGCAATGCAAACTAAATCTCCAACTTTCAAAGCTCTCGTTTGTGATGTCGACCCTTTTCTAGGTATCAATGTTGGGAGGTATTCGGTGACAAACCTCTTCCAAAATTATCCGCCAGAGACTGAGACCTCCTCCATTGAGCTCTACTGGACAAATCGGAATCATCAAACCGCTGCGTTTGAAGAATATCATTTGAGGACGAGCCAATTAAAAAGGTAAACGGCGTTAAAGATACGTCTGAATCCGGATCTACTGAAACATGCGTTAATGGCCTTGAATTTACGATTGCTTCCGCTTCGGTTAATAGGGTTACAAGCGTCTCTTCTCTGGGTGACCTTTGAAAAAGAGTTACATTGAGAGCATTTTTGACATTCCGAACGAGGCGCTCCCAACAGCCACCCATGAACGGAGCCGAAGGGGAATAAACCTCCACTGAATTTTCTTATCGGCAGCGAACTCGAACACATCGCTGAGAAGTCTCGCAGCACCAACAAACGCAGTACCATTATCGGAATAAATGCAAGCAGGACAGCCTCTGCGGGCGATAAAACGCCTAAGAGCCATTATAGCGGAATCCGAAGACAGGTTTTCCACAAGTTCTAGATGAACGGCCTGACAGTAAGGCACGTGAATAAAGCCACCCAGCGTTTGGCAGTCCGTCTTCCAATTGTTACGCTCACTGGCCCAAAATAGTCAAGTCCAACGTAAGTAAAGGGACGCTCATGATGTACCAATCGAACATTGGGTAAATCTCCAGTGGGTGGTTTGACAGGCTTAGCTTTCCTTATTCGACAAACTTGACATCTAGAGGCAACCTGTTTAACAGCTGATCTCAGGCCAACGACGTAGAAGCGTTGATGGAGTTCATTCACGACGAGCTCATTGTTTGCGTGTGCATATCGGGTGTGGTACCAATCAATAAACAGTCTCGTAATCTGATGTTTTCCGTCGAGAACAATGGGATGAGATTCTATAGTGTTGCAGGCAGTAGTGCGACCGGACAATCGAAGTAGACCATCTTCTATTAGTAACGATATATTCCTCAGTTTACTATGACTAAAAACGGGGCGTCCTGCGTCCAGACATTCCAAGTTCTGATGCAAAGTTATCAAGTTGCACGGCTAAAAATAAATGACGTTCGGCGGAATTTAAACAATTGACATCCAAAAACGGAAACCGGGAAGAATTGGAAGAAATTGGATTGTTTATTTTCAAACCGCGAAATAAACTCGCCGCCTGATGGGCGCGCGCTGTAGCCCGGAGTAGGCGAAGCCACTTACTGAATCGCCGGTAGTCAGCAACAACAGGAAGCGGCTTCGTAGATCTCTCTCCAACCACGGCATCAATTGTTTCGCAAGTGATTTTATGTTCCTCAGTAATAGTTGATTCATTATGGATTGGTTCGCTGGGCCATGAACTTTCAGGAGAAAGCAAAAACGATGGTCCAGTTAACCAACGACACTGAGAGAAAACTCTCCGTTATTACGCGTAGCATCGTCCGCAACGTTTAATGAAGTTGGAACATATCTCCAGGATTGAACTTCAGTAGTGTCTAAGATCTCACCGATTCGGAAGGATACAAATGGCTTAAATGAGGAAGCGTCACTGCGCAGCCATCTGAGGACGGTGATGGAATCTGACCAAAAGATTATCTTATTTGGTTTTACCTTTCGGTGAGCCTCACAAATATAAGAGGCGAGACGAGCCGCGATAAGGAGCTTGCAGTTCTAACCTAGGGATAGTAGTTGGTTTGATTGGAGCTAGCCTGGCTTTACCACTTATCAAAGACAGTCTTATCGAGTCATCGTATAGAGTAGAACCGCCAGTAAGCAACGCAAGCGTACGCTAGTTCACTGGCGTCAGCAAAAAGACGTGTAATTGGACATCCTTTACGGAAGAAACTCCTGAATAACATCTAGGGATAGAACGTCCTGAAAAATTATTTAACTCTTGAATCCAAGAGTTCCACTTTCGCTTTCCAAGTTTTCGGGTAGACTGTGGTCCCAATCAAGACCAAGCTTCCAAGTTTTCTGGAAAAGAATTCGGCCCTTTATAATAAGTGGGGTCATGAAACCTAAGGATCAAATACCGACATTAAAAGGGATAGAACTGAACGCTTTGTGAATTCACGGGGTGGAGCCGGAATAGATTTTAAAAAACATAAAGAATCATTCGCGATAAGCCAACTCAAACCTAAAACACGGGTTTCCGACGGTGACGTCGATGTCGGTCCCAGACCCTAGTTCCACGGTTTCGGTGGCTCGAAGATTCGAAGGTACGAGGGATAAAGCATCTGGCGTATTGGAGACCCATGACCGCATTTGAAAAGCCGCCTGCTTTGTGAACTGTAATGATGTCTCGCGCAAGACATGCTGCCTCCTCAACGTCATTGACACTACCGAGAAAATCATCCATATAATGGTCGTCAATGATACATCGCGCAGCCTCTGGATAACGCTGTTGGAATTCTGTTGCGTTTTGTTCTTCACAAAAAGAGCAGTGCATGGACTAGAGGTCGCGCCAAATATCATTGAGGACATTCTATACTCTAGAAGGGGTTTGTCCGCACTGTCCCTCCAAAAGAAACGTTGGGCATCACGATCTGCAGGCCTTATTTTCACTTGGGGAAACATTTCCTTGATGTCTGCTGCAAGACCAATGAGGCCTTCACGAAATCTCATGACAATTTCAAGCAGAGGCTGCAAAAGATCTGGGCCGGATAACAGCATGGAGTTCAAGCTGACCCATTTGACTTAGCGGCAGCATCGTGGACTACACGAAGCTTTTCTTGTGTGGGTGAACAACCCCAAAATGAGGAAGATACCATGTTACATCACCCGATGGGGGACCGGTACATAACTCCGCATAACCTTTCTCGATAGTATCTTTAATATTTTGTTTATAGGCGGCTGCGTAGTCCTTATCTTTAACTATCCGTTTCTCTAAACTAAAAAACCTAGATAGAGCCAGAGGTTTGCTATCTGGCGTGTTATTTAAATTACTTTGCCAAAGTAGCCCAGTCTGGAATCGGCCAGAAGATAGACGTACAGTTGTATTTTCCAAAATTTCCAAAGCACGTTTGTCGTTAGAGCTACGGTGAAGTTTTTTTGTATGCCTATTGAATCCAGCTTATAGTAATATTTTATAAGTGAATCTAAATTTTGCGCACCATTATCGAACTCAAAATGGTTGACAAACTCTATCGGGTTATAATTTGATCTAATAGAACCGAAAAGAGCCCATCCGAGTGGAGTGTAGACCGCGGCTGGCTCCTGATTGGTACCACGACGTAAAATTTGGGGCTGAAGTAGATACCAATGGTCAGTACCAATAAGGCAGGTCGGGCGCGCTGTGTCGTAAGCCAATACTTCAGCTATGTCGGAAAGGTGTTTGAATTTCTTAACGTTTTCGACATGGGCGGATTGAGCCCCTAAGACCTAAATTAGGAATAGAACGCGCACGTATATTATAGCTTGCTGTGCAATCACGACCTCTAATTGTTATGTCGATGAAGCTTACTTCAGTCAATTTGGTGAGCCCGCCTACACAATTAATTTCCAATGGAACTCTTATCTGTTCGTCTATGAGCATATCAGCCATAGCTTTGTCAACTAATGTGGCTGAGCTACCATCATCAGAGCGTACACGTTAATGCTGCCTTTTGGTCGGTCAAAACAACTGGAATCACCTTTAAAAGTGGCTTGAGGACTCCCCTGGTGCGGCGCTGTGAGCCACTGTAGCAGACTGGCATGGAGTTATACTGGTTTGGTGTGCAGTCTCGTTCAGATCAGGCACTACTTCGACATTAGCCATATTTTCGGATCTTGTTCTGTGCAACAACGTATGATGGCGCGAGCTGGATTTGCAACCGTCTATTCTACATCTTTTTACAATTTCTATAACTGTGGGCACCCTTTTTTAAACATTTTCGACAAACTTTATTGTCGATCACCCACTACCACCTATCATCTAAAGAAAGCGACCGAAAATCGCCACAATCCCCAATTTCGTGTGTGGAAGCATTACAATGTTTACAACTCTGTGATTTCTCCGAATAGACTAAATAAGGGAAATATCTTGTCTTTGTTATTCGGACTAATATTTTTCATCTGAGTTTGACAGGGATAACTTTTGGCAGGCGGACTCTTGTCAATTGTTGGCTCTGTCAAGATTACCCCGAACTTCGTCTGTAAATATGCTTCGTTTTCTAAAAACGAAGCTAAAATTTCTAATTTGAATTTGCCAGAGTCAACTCTTGACGAAGCAAAGTCCGCCCACCTAGACCTGAGCAGCGGGGTCAACTTGCCGATGATCGAGTTGACCAGCTCTGGCGACGCGAGATATTCGGGCTGATTCAGAAGCCGAATGGCTTCTACGCAATTACGAATACGGCATGCAAATGAATTGAGGTCTCGCGGGGACTCATAGGTGCTCAGCTTTGGAAGAGCTCTCACCTGAGAGAGCAAATGAAATATGATGATTTCAGGTTGCGCAAAGCGAGTCTCCAACGCCTTAATAATTTGCGTAGGCTCATCTCCTGCAATAAGCCGGAAGGCGACAGCTTCCTTCGCGGCGCCGCTCAACGCTGCACTGAGCCTGGCTACATTCTCACTAGAGGAAAAATGTGCTTTAGATTGATCATATGACTTTTTAAATGGTAACCAATCTGCTGCACGACCATCAAATTTCAAAACATCACAAACCTTTGCTGAGTTCTTCTTGCCTAAGTCCGTGATTGCCTTGGCCAGCTGAACGAATGGTGAACCTACATTGTCTTTATCACATTTATTTTTTGTAGCATAAACAATCATTTTTTTACTAAGTGTGCCTACGCCTGGTGGGTGTGATGTCTGTTCAGCTGGTTCCGCAAGTGTAGACGTGCCCAGGCGGAGGCCACAAGCAGGAGGTGACGCTTGTACATTGTCCATACTGGTGGAGCGTCCAAATCCCTGCAAGACAGCACGTTTGGTTAAGTTGTCCGGATGGGTTGTTGTTAGCCAGTCGTCGACGATTGAATTACGTCCTCGGGAAGAGTTACTCAGTTGGCGTGGTAATGCACGCGAGCGACACGAGTCGCCTGAGTGATGAGAGGAGTGACGTAATGAGTGACGTGAGTTGCTGGCTTCAATTGCGGCAATTTCCGCTTCTAACTCAAGTTCAGCAACGGCACATTCACGCTCTGCCTGTACGCGTTCACGCTCTGCCTGTACGCGTTCACGCTCTGCCTGAGCTTCTGCGAGCTTACGAGCATGCTCTGCTTTTGCAGCGAGAATTTGTGCCTCTTTCATAGTGTTACTGGACTTACCTGAGCGACCTGTTCTTGCAGTTCTTACCGATACCATACTTTGATTTTCCTCAGACGTAGTACGGGGTGGGGCCGGCAGTACGGAAACGCCTGTAGTAGAGGGTCCTTCCTCGTGTACTACATCCTTAGGAACGAGTTTAGACTTTTTGGAGCGGGTTATCGGCATTGTAGGCTTATTTTTAAAATATTTTTACACTTTTACTTCTGACACCATATGTTAAAGAAACAACTGCTCCATGACAACTAAATTTATTTTCTAACATTTTTCTTTTAATAAAAAGTAATAGGTACATAGCTCTATAAAAAGGTTTGATAGACTGCTGATTGCCAACAACTTACAAAATGTGACTCGTCCAAAGCTGAAGAACTGGCTATACTAACCAAGTTCGAACACTTGATTCCACAATACTTTGAAATAATAACTTGACTCATGCCAAAGTATTCGTAATTAAAGCCGTCGAGAGTATCACTCGAGAACTATTAGGCAAAACAAAAAGTCTTTGACGTCTTTGACAGTTGTCCATTGACAGCTTTAGGATCTAGATTTTTCCTTGAAATATCTAATTTTCTTGATGCCTAATCTATTCTTTAAGTGGTCTCCATCTCGTCACAGTGTGTGGCCTTAATAAAATAGCGCGACTGTATGTTCGTCGATTCCTTTGCTAGATCCGATCGGTTTATTGGAGAAAGCTTTCAACGACAATCCCACGCGTGGGCAATATCGGTTGTGACAAGTTATAATAGAGAGAGATGTTTATGACTAAATTTATGAAGCTCTCAATCATAGCGGAATTATTATTTATAGTACTTCTTCTTCAAGTACCTTGTACAAGTGGTAGTAGTAGTCTTTACTAGCTTTACCCTTCGGTTCTTTTGCCTATGCAATGTTGGGATAGTATAGCCTTATAGCTATTCTAGGTAAAACCTTCCTGTCCTGTAGCCTTGTACCATGATTTATTAAAATTTTAACTAAGATGGTCTAAAAAACATCGAAATTACATTTAAGAGTATAATATTAGTAGAAATGGTAACTACAGATAGTGCTCTTATGAAAAAACTCTGACACTTGTACGTACAAAGTCATAACCATTTATGCATTTGATCTGTATGTCTTATAAAAATTATCATAATTATTTACAAAATAATGATATTTTTAAGACACACGCATATCTACCATATACTCGTCATAATAATATATCGTATGCCTTGGAGCCAAAGATATATCTGTAGGTATACCTCATTGTATAACCAGGTCAGTCAGACAGCCTCGAGCGGCGATGACCTCAGCTGATTCAATCACTCCTGATTGACATCTGATTGATATTATTAACACGGCTGCTTGCACGTCGATCGTTGGACTGTATCAATGCGACAACGATTATATTGAACGTGGGAGAGAGAGGTCACCACCCTTCGTAGTATTTTCTTGTCTGCGATGGTAACCTTAGTTCATTTTTTGACCACGTTCCTTATGATCAAGGCTGCACTTTAGGTAGGCTCGGCGTTTTACATGTGGTATTCTATTTTTATTTTTTATTTATTTAAACTTTATTGTACACACATACAAAAGTACAGTACAAAAGGTGGACTTAATGCTAAAAGCATTGTCTGACAGTCAAACCTTAGGGTTGAGCAGAGAGTTCATGTGGGTGTAAATAAATTTTATTATACAAATTAGTTATTGGTAAATTAAACAGATACATATAAAGATGCTACGTAAATAAAATAAATTATTAAACATATAATACATATTGCAGTGAAACTTGGGTTTCAATATAAAAGAATCACTGCTTAAAACACGAGTATAATTTTTGAACTAAAAAAAATTTGACCAATGTCCTTTAACAAAAAAATATTTGGACACACCTAAGAAATAAAAATAAAAGAAAGGAAAATTAACAACAGGAAAGGAATATTAACAGGTAAAATAAGAAATACATGAATTTGCTTGTTATTTTAAAAAGAAAATTAAATGAGTGAAAGAAATGGATGAAATGATGTATAAAAATTCCAAATCAAAACCGAAACAAAAATTACCCCGACAAAAGGGGGGCCTTTAGAATTTAGAGGAAAAAGTTATCACAATATGTTTAAAAAGTCTATCTTAAAAGAACCACAGGCGCCACTCTTCTGTGACTCATTCTTAGGTGCAGGCCGACTTTGCCCACTCTCGTCTAATAAACAGTCCAGACAATACATACATGAAATATTTCAGTGCCACTTCATATAATCCTTCTGGTTTTTTTGACAACTAGATTCAACTTCATGCCATCTTTAATAGGATACCCCTGAACGGTCTGATCGTCAGCTAATGTTCTTCCCAATAATAGCAACTTTTGATCTTCAATTGGCATCTTCAGATGTGAAGAAATCTGTCGTTTGATATCCAAAATAGATGTCGTTGGGAAAGCCTCTATTGTGCATTCCCCACCCTGAAGTTTTTTTTACCATAAACTTCATTCGATCGATCGATACTTGTATGTTAAGAATAATAAAAGCACATTAAAGATTTAATTCTGAATCGATATATGTAGTACAAAGAAAAGAAATTGAGATAAAAACATCAAAAAGAAAAATCAACTCTCTAAAAAATCTCCATTTTTTCACCCCATTGACAGTCAGCCAAAAATTCGAACCACCGGAATTTCAATTTCAAAAACCTTATCATAAAGAAAGAACAAAGAAAAAAGTTTGCGTAGAAATAGAATCACAAACTAAAAATAGACTTGACTTTGTAGCGGTGTAACGCTACAATATATACTACAAATAAACACAAGAATATCCGTACCTATAAATATATATACTTACATAATTATTCTACTATATATACTTACATAATTATTCTACAATATTATTCTACTGTATTCTATACTAGCTTTTGCCCGCGGCTTCGCCCGCGTGAATTTCCCACGGGAACAGTGCTTTTTCCCGGGATAAAAAGTAGCCTATGTGCTATTCCAGGTCATTATCTACCTCTGTACCAAATTTCATTGAAATCCGTCCAGTAGATTTTGCGTGATTGAGTAACAAACATCCTCACAAACTCACAAACTCACAAATTCACAAATTCACAAACTCACAAACTCACAAACTCACATCCAAACTTTCGCATTTATAATATTAGTATGGATAGTGTATGTGGTATGCTGACATTTATCTACTAACAAAATTTTCGCAGCAGGTCTGGATGATGAAACTGTAGGTTTCCAAATAAATCTTTAGCAAAATGTGTCATTTTTTACTGTCCCATAGTAAGTCCGATCAGCTGGTCGACGAATTTGTATGGGAGAGTATATCGCTTCACCTACACTAATAAGAAACACTAAGATATAATTTTCATCTCTTCGTTCGTAAAATATGTTTGTTTACACGAACGTATGCACTTAGCGATTAACCTTGAAGGTGCAACAATGTTACATGCTAGTGGAGTCTGCGTAACTGGGGCAGCGAGGTCAAATTTCCTTGAAAGCAAAATAAATCACAACTGTATTTGTGCAGAATACGCTCGCTCGAAGTTACATGTATCCTGTCATTTGTCTGAAAGTTCTTATGAGTTTAATGCATATGAATTTAAAATATAACTTTTTTTATGTCAAATCTTACAATATTATTAACGACCTCCTCTTGCTTTTGCTTGTATCGTACCTAGAAGCCATCGTGAGAAAATTATCTCAATGATAGTGAAAGCGTTATCAAAATTAGTGACGTACTTACCTAGTTTAAAAGATCTTAGAGTACAGACATGATGTTTGTACAAACGTACATAAAATACATCCACATTAAAGTAAAATTTAAGGCAGCTTTGAAAAATAAAGGAAATTGTTGAAATCCAAGTGAATTGCGTGTCGTCAACGCAAGGTCGTGAGTCAGCCGGCAGACATTTTGTCAAATGTCGGATCAAATCAGCTCTGGGTCAATGTCACGGCTGTTGCTGTGGATTTTTCCCCCATAAGAAAGTTGTGTTTCTCAATTTTTATGGCATTTTGATAACAACATTTTCTGACACTAGCTACGCGCCAGAGCTTTGTTCTCATGAGACATTCTGGATTTAGATAGATTTTCTATTATGCTTCTCTGGGTTTCATTTTACTTCTAGAAGAAGCAAATTTAAAAAAAGTCCTTCGTTGAAAAAAAAATTTGCATGTAACTGTAACTTTGCATTATACTACTAATGTAGTACACCAACCATCTTAGACAAATCATATGCTTCAATGATTTTACCGGTAATTCATATAGACAGCTAATTTAGATTTTTTAATTATCACGGGATTCGGTGATTCCTAGTTTTAATACTAACTTTTAAATCATCATTTGCATACCATATCTCATTCTTATCTCATCCTTCCATCATTTTTCTCATCCTTCCATAATTTTCTATTTCCGATCATACTCACCCCTAAATTTCATATCACCCTTCCATAGCACAATCTTACATTTCAATTTCGTCATCCTCAACCCATCTAGGTATAATAACAAAACCTGAATACCAGAATGAAAATAGAGCATAAACTATGATATAAAAAGAACAACATATGATAGATTACGAATGGCTGAATATTATAGGAGCGATATAGACCGGCTGTCCGTCCGTCAGTAGTGTTGTGACGAGAAAACTTCCTGATCAGTACAGTGGGCGTGTGGAACTGTGGGGTTGGTGACGCGATGGGCGGGAAATATCATTATAAGTCTATGGAAAATATTGCTTTCATTTTACTAGTGTACGTGCCTTTTTACACGACTGACCAAAAATGGAGCGATTTGTTTTCAAGGTTTATGTTTGTATTATATTATGCATGTGAGTTTCTTTGTTCGCCATAATCCCTAAACGCTTTGATTGATATAGTTTTGTGAGATATCCTTCTACTACCCACATTATCCCGGGTGATTAGGCTATGTGCTGAATTCCGGACTGATCCCGTAAACCGAAGAAAGGGGAACAGCCGATAATAATTAAGTTTGCATTATGGGCTGAAATAAAAAATAAATAAATTAGCAGTGGAACACTTTGGGAGATCAGATAGATAGATAACCCTTTATTGCTCAAATAAAAAATTAGTCAGTTAAAGAAACACAAACAAACATAATACATTACATTACGTAGAATTACGTTTTTATCCCTTACGGAGTAGACAGAGCCAAGAATCGTGAGACTCCAAGGCCACGCTTAGCTGAATAGTAGGTTTTCTGATGATATACCTAAGATGTGCAAAATAAAAAAACGACAGATGAGAATAATTTAAAAATCACACATTAATCAGTTTTTGCTCCCCATTTCCCGCTATTTCACGCTTACTGCGCGCGCAGCCTTATCCGTCATGCATCGTAAAATCTGACGCGAGCTGCGCAAGAGTCTTATTAAGGGCGGTGTGTACGATAGGGTGGAGCGAAATTACTTTTTTCTGATTTTGAATTTCTAATAGTGAAAAGTTTATGCCTTTTGGTCTCAAACATACACATTTAAAATATTATTTGAAAAAAAATAGGGTAACCGTCTCCGCAAGGTCATTGAACTTTTACGAATAGTCGATTTTAGACTCAAGTTTGTAGATTTTTAATTTTATTAAAATGACAAATATATGTATAATTCATATTAATTTCAGAAAGGTAAAATCCTCTATTTACAATAAAAAATAATAAACAAGGTACAATACTACTTAAAAGAAGAGTACGGGGGTGCAAAGGAGGGTCAATTTTCGCATGAATAATTGAAAACGCGCTTGACAATTTTTTTGACAAATATCGTATAAATTCTTAGTACTATAATGGAAAAGGCTCGGATTGCCTGTAATGTGTCCATTAGTTAATGATTTTTGTATGTTAAAGTCAAATGTTTTACCAACTTACAAAGATATATGAAGTTTTAAGAGTTGACGAGGTAAACTATAAGAAGGTCAAAAAAGCAGCCTATATTTTCGGAAATTGCTAAGTTTGTCATAAAAAATTAAATATTTATGGCTTACTGCATTCATACCAACAGTAATACTTTCCAGAGATATTTAATTGTTATCCGCTCATCATAAAAAATGTAAAAATCTGCTCAAGTCCATCAAATTAATTTCATCTGCAGACTTGAAAAGTTTTCGACGGGATAGTATGATGCTTTTTGATATTTTGGCTTGCAAATGCAAAGATTTTACTCACTGCAATTGTCCAAGATATAAGAAAGTGCCAAAACATGAGCAAATGTTATTGATTGTAAAGAAATAAGCTCCCAGAAATATTCACAGATCTTTGTACGTATCAGAAATAATTTCAGGCAACTCTCCCGAAGATTAGGCTTTACGATACATCTACAGTTAAATAGTCGCATGCCCGTTGACTGAACAGTAAAATTTTACTGTTAGGTTTATATAGCGACGGAAAAATCATCACTTGGCCTGATCACTTCGGCTACATTAATTGTGAAACTATATGCTTCATTGTGGTTCTGTATTAAAAGAAAAACCATCAGAGTTAAGATGGTTCTCGGTCTCTTTTTAACATTATTATTTACACGAAGATTTAGAAAGCATATTAGAACCCAGTCACTCAAAAAGAAATGGCTATTTTGTGTACAACGACAATATTTTCTGGCTATGTTAATTGTCACGTAGAAGCAAATACGTGAGTTGGATGCTCGTCGTAGTTTGAAGGCACGCAGTATTTCTACATCAACAACCCCAAGATTTTTTGTAGTGGCAGATATTAATTTCAATATTTTAAATGATATAGAAATAATATATTGGCAAAACGATTGTATCTAGCCACCATTTTTTATACAATTATTGACTGGAGAAATTGGCAGTATAGTACAGCCTGGTGGCGAGAATCAGCTGTTATTCTTTAAGTTCTGTGTCCCATGCAATCTGTTGAATGAGTTGTGAAGATCACAGATGAAGTAGCCACTTAACATTACACTAAAACATCTCAATTGAGAGCCATACAGGCTGAATTAGAATTAAGAGAGAAAATGCCGAAATTTGACATTAAGTGTCATTTTAGAGCAAATTAATTTTATTTTTTTAATGTAATTTTTTTTACTTTTTACATTAAAACATATTATTTTATGCTTAATTAACACATTTTGTGTTAATTCACATAATTTGAACCCGTTTACATGTCAATAAAAGGTCTGACAGGTAAAGCAAATTTTTCAAAAATTTTAAAACTTTGAAGTCAGTGCGGAGGCAAAAGATGTTGTTTGATTTATATCAAAATTGACATATAGTATTAATTTCGGGTAAGACACAAATCCCTCACTATTAGAATTCAAAATAAAGAAAAAAAATATTCCCCATACATCCGCGCTCCACCCTAGTGTACGAGTGCCAGAGAAATATTGCCTCTGATGGATTTAATGCGGCCAGAGTGAAGGCTCTATAATTTCGCAGTTGCGTTTTCATTGCAATCGAATTATGTCTTAAGTAGTTATTAGTATGTCCCGGTTTAATCTGTGCATTACATATGTTAACTATATCTAGACAATTAAGTTTATAATCTAGTCAATTTATTTTGCTTGAAAAGAAACATCTTCATATATTTGATTTTTGTTAGTTTTATCCAAAATGGCATGCTAAGAAAATAAAAAATATTTTACTCCGTAAACGTCTTTAGTAAATCATATCAAATTATATTATTTTCAATATTTTAACCCTGTATTTATTTGTATTATGTATTGTTTCAGGTAAGATAAAATGGTGAATGTACTGCAAGCTGTAAGGACGTAGAAAGGAAGTATGTATTCTTCTTCTTTTTCCTTACCATCCTAATTTAGGTATGTTATGGTTGGTTCAATAGCCCATATAAATTTCCAAGTGGATGTCAATGGTCGCATCAATATGCTTGCAATACGTGAGATATTAAGAGAATTGCAAAAGTTCATCAGCACACATCACAAAACTTATTTGTCACCGGTCGAAATTCACAAAGCAGTCCGGCGGAGTCTGGATTACTCCCTTACACCCCTCACCCCCTGTCAGTCCCCCGAGGAGATAAACGTCACTCAGGACCCGGTGACGTAGCTTTGTAGACCTGTCAACTGCATCTTGAGGAGTTTGTTTGATTTTGAATAGATTCATGGCTCATGCCATTTATTTGTTGGGTTTTGAAAGTCTGAAGGTCTTTTAAATCCAAAGTAATCTGAAAATTTTAATAACATAACCTGCATACTGTATAGAAGTTCCTTTGCCCATTCTCATCTTCATTCTAATCGAATTTCCGTTCGAATAATCTGAATTTAAGGAAACTATAGTTAAAAACTGTTCACTTCACAGTTCACACAAAATAAACTTTGGGTATGGATGTACCAAAAAATCTAATCCAATGACGTAAATTATATTAAAAATAAACATTTATTGAACCCTACAAAGGCTAAACAAACTAAAACGTCCCACGTATTCCTGCGCCCGTCACACAAAAGAAACAACGAGTGACTGAGACGTATCGATCTTACGCGAAAAAGATGTCTCGATCGCGACAACCTGGACGTAAGGCTGTGACCACATTGATATTAGATATTTATTTTTTACTAACTTTTATTTGTGTGTAAGTGGCTCTTTAGTCCATTGGACTAAAATAGACAGAACCCGCTGGTCCAGTTGACCTAATATATATTTTGAACTGGTTTATTGATTTCGGGTCAAATCTTGACGAGAGTGGACACAACTAATTCTTGCAAGCTGAATTATAACTGCTTCCGAATATGCTACATAGTTAAAATTTTACTTGTGACTTCAGTTCCGATGACACTGCATTATTATGATAAGCATGACGTGATGATGTATCCAGGATTAGCTTCCAACGAGTGAACATCTTAACTGTTAACTCAATTATTTTCACGCATTAATGAACCAAGACCTGATAACAATAAAACCTTGTGTCAAAAGTATGTTCCAAGTATACGGCCAAAACTGAAATTTTCTTGAAATTTTTGTGGGACCTTTCGACCATAACAGGCTACGCAGACAAACATCTCCGCTATGTTTCCTGATCCCAAACTTAAAATCATTTCCCTAATAGCGTTCGTCGCATCTCGACTAGACTCATGGATATACTACTGTTCATTCATTGCTTTTACTTATTCAAGAGCTGTACTCTTGTCGGTGTCATTGCCCACTAGCAAATATATGTATAAATAACCATATCATCCAAGAATATAAAACCAATCTCCTCAGATAAGGCGGTGTTTAAACACAAGGAGCCCCCGGGCAGTCATAAGAAGGCTTGAAGACTGCACTCATTTGCATTTCCTTGCACCGTGCAGTGTCTCCGCGTCAGGGATATACCTAGAGTTTTATAAAAAGTGCTATAAAAACCAACGATTTCTCTCCGAGGTGTTTTCTATCATGAAAATTCTGAAACTTCCGCAATTTGAAAAACATGAAAATCCCCGTTGGTGCTGCCACAACTCGTTTGGTACAACCGGTAGTGCCATAGGCGATTCCTATACATCATTTAATGTCAAAGTCGAAAAATGTCAAATTCAGAGAATGTTAAGGTCAAAGTCTCGATTCGCTGGAATCTCTTCTATCTCTTCTACGAGTATATATATATAACTCAAAGGTGACTGACTGACATAGTGATCTATCAACGCACAGCCCAAACCACTGGATGGATCGGGCTGAAATTTGGCATGCAGGTAGATGTTATGACGTAGGCATCCGCTAAGAAAGGATTAACGCTAGCGAAGCAGCGGGCAAAAGGTAGTCTACAAATAAATTTCGATGTCTAACATCGTGATTTTTCACGCAGTTTATAAAGTTTTTGTCAAGTGTCACGCAAAGTTATGCATATGCTAAAGAACGCTTTGGTAGAACTTTTCGTTAGACAATAAATAAGAACTTAGACTTTCATCGACGTTTCCTCTTCCATTTTAGAATAAGCATATCATTCATCAAGTTACAATCAATATTAGTACCATTTCGGAACCACCAAATTTCTACACAATCGCTTGATTTTGATTCACCGTTGGTAAGAAGACACAAATCAATCAAAATCAAAAATTCTTTCTTGAAACTTGGCCTTCAAAGAAGGCTCTTTTTCACGTCAAATACTAATTATATAATCATAGTATACTTTGTCTCAAAGCTACAAACTACTAGACCGACAAAGTTGCTAAATTACCCAGGTCATAACGAATCAATTCTATATTTCCCCAAGTTCTGAAGGCATAAATACCTCTGCAGCTAGCGGTCAGACGCTAAAACACCTCTGCCAAGAAAGTGATAGGCATCAGTGCTTTGTTTCCTTGCATACTGCAGCCGTCAAACAGGGCCGTCGGGGAGTGCTAGATTACATGTGCACAGTGTGCGAGTGATGGCATGCTTTTGACAATGATGGCAATTTCATCTTTGCATATTTTCTTAAAAACTTTATTGCACAGAATAACATGATTGTTGCACAATTGGTAGATATCAGATACACATTATTTTTTGTTAGTCAACCAATTAGTTACGACCTGTATAGTAAATCTGGCCATCCATAATCATCTGTTACAAAATTCTCTACATTTAATTCAATTTTATTTACTCAAGTAATGCAAAACCTTTAGATGCACTTTCTACATCTATGTTATCTTCATGTATGCTGCAGCTGTATGTCTACATGTATGCTGCATGTCTACATGTATGATTCAGAAACAATGACCACACATCATTTGAGGACTATAGTATTTCCACAAGACAAGCTTGGAAAATCCCTAAATTCTAACAGATCTAATTTGATTTAAAAATCACCATCTAGCCAATCATTAGCTACCAAAACGTACCTGATGTAACTTGACGGGCTTAAATATTACGCAGCATTCGAACCACTCAGAGCCTACAGATACTAAAGAAATAAAATGGTAAAGTGCCTGTCGGGATACGCGCAATGTTGGGTTTCTAAAGGTGCCTACCGGACATGCGGACATATAAACTTATATTTACTCCGAGACCTATAGACGGAATAAAACATGTGCTGCTTAAAAAAAGAAAACTCGGCCAGTGTAGACGCTCGTCGGCCATCAGTCACCAGCCAGCTCGGGGCAGTGCGATCTGATAGCGTGTATGATGCGATTGCGATTTGCGATTATACCGTGCGATTTGTGCGATCAACCTCCGTTGCTTTACAAGTCTGACCCGCGGTGGAATAGAGGGGTGTGTGAGTTTGATGTGATAACATTATGGTCTAAATTGAAGGTTTGCCAGAGAACTACGGAGCGCACTTTGTACCATTTGGCAAGACCCAGAATAGGGCAAAAGATTTTTTTATGTTGACACATAAAGATACATAGATGTGATTATTTTTATATTGATTCATAATTAAAAATATTTAAATCACTTTGTAAAGTGTACAAATACGTCTTTAGTTATCACGGAGTAGATCCTCAGGATGTTAAAGAGGCACATTAAACAAAATAAAACATTATTAATCTTCCAAGGACTGTTCTTTCCGCCGTCCCTGTCAATCACACGTCAGCGACTGGATTTCTGTCCGTCGGTCTGTCAGGGCAAGACCGTCTGTCTGGCGGACGCGTAACCCGACTCGGAGAATCTACTTAATCTTTATTGACGTCTGCCTACACTGACCAACATCTAAATGCAATAAAATCAGAGAAAATTACATCTAATTCGCTTAGAAATAAAGTAGTTCATATGTGTTTTTGTAATGTTGTTAGGACCACCATCTTAATTCAGTCAAATCATAGAATTTTGCGACTAATGTGCGTTGAAATAGAGATGAATAGATGTGTGCTCGTGTGTTTGTTTGCATTCTGGAAGACGCGCTCATTAGTAGCGCGTTTTCGTCTTAAGTAGACAACGTCGATTATTTTGATTTTTGTTGATGGATGTACCTTTTTTATGAAGATGTGATCTTTTTATAATTTGAACAGATCTTTTTGAAGTCTACTCCAATTTTGTAAAGAACAAAACAAAACGAGTCCAATGCTAAATAGAAAAATCATTGGCTATTTTGAATTTCCTTGTCTTTTTTTTACTTTTATCAATTCACCTTTACCAAAATACATACATATACGTGGTACCAAAATCACCACATCATTTAATTATACCTGAGAATTATCTTATTTATTCATTTAAAACTTTATTGCACAAAATTTTAAAAATTATGTACTTACCTACAAATCTTAAAATCTCAATATTATGTATCTTACCTTGATATAATAAAAATATAGTCTTGATCATATGTTGATCAGTGAAACAAACAAGAAAAATAAATGTACTATTTCGAGCTTACAAAAAAAATGTAGAGACGTCTATGACACGGGTTTTTAAAGCTGTAACATGCAAAAGCTTCCGGGCCAAAGCCTCTCCATTCTGTTTCCATGAATCTCTAGCCCTGTCCTTTCCATCCATTTTCTGGCACGGTTAAATTAAAAAAATAAGCCAATACCTATACTAATACTGGTTAAAAAAACCTGATCCTCCATCCACCTGACCAGGTCTACACTTGCGAGCAAGGTAAATAGAGCAGTGTTGTGACGGCGCGCGCGCATCCTTTTCACCGGCTCATTGTTAGACAAATACGTTTTTTGCTCTACAGTGTACTTTAGAATAGTATGGATACGAATACGAGATCTTTATATAAATACAATTTTTTTTTATTCGTACCTACTAATTGTGTTTTCAAACCATTCAGAAACCCATTGAAATATTTACTACTTTTCAACATTTCATCTAAAACGGTCCAACCGTTTATGAGGTGTTAGGTGACACATACAAAAGAATTATAACATTAAGGAGATAAGCAAATAAACTAGATAATACAGAGAATCAGCGCGTTATGTACGTTATGTCTCATTTCAATTGTCAATTTGGCGGTTTCACATCGACAGATTGTAAAGGGGCGAAAAATAATGCGTCAAATTGTAAATGGTTTAGAGAATTGACATTTTTAATTAAATTGTGAACGCATCCACACTAATCCCACAACACCTATAATTTTTTGTTCCCGGTCAAACACATCAGCGGTTGATGGATGGGTGTTTACTCTTGCGCATTAGAGACCCTACCTGACTTATTTGTGCCTTTATTGATATTAAGACGTATCCCTGCCCATAATTATAATATTATTCATCGCTGCCAAGAAATTTCGAAGATTATGGAGGTTATACTTTGAGCTCTTCTTTGAGTCCAATAATTTCAAACAAGAAACGTGTATGTATATCCAGTATCACCATGAGACTTACTAAATAATAATATTAAATTAATAATGATGGCAACAGATTTGCTAGAAAGATGGAATAGAAAGAATTCCTTGAATAACACACATAAAGTGAGAAGAAAACTGTAAAGAAATAATGACATTAATTTTCTTAGACACGTTATACTTTTTTAACCATTTTAAAAGGTACTTACCCGTAGCTCTAAGCACATCAGTTGAATCCTCAAATACTAAC
This sequence comes from Ephestia elutella, assembly GCA_018467065.1. NCBI lineage: Eukaryota > Metazoa > Arthropoda > Insecta > Lepidoptera > Pyralidae > Ephestia > Ephestia elutella. The sequence goes on along the minus strand of CM031573.1, from coordinate 1,460,667 downwards.
AGACACTGTTAAGTGTCTTTTTAATAGCCCCATTCCCATTCGTGCCAAATTTTCAACGCAAATTTACATTGTTGCCTCTGAAGCAAAATATCTTTTTTTTTGTATGTACTTCTGTATTGTATTTTTACTGTATTCTTCTAAGCGTTCTACGCTATAAAGCCAATCTCAATTTACTGGGCCTTCCTAACTTAGAGTTGTAACTCTAGTCAAAAGTTGAAATAGAAATATCGTTTCTCAGCTCCTGGGCCTCATCTCACTCATAATTTTACGTTCACTCACAGACCGGTCAATCATTCAATGGTTCTTTGAGTGATTGTGTGATGGAACTTTTGTGATGGCATCGATATTGAGAAATTAATTTGGATTGAATTTCTTATTAATTTGACGATTGATGATGGCACCTTTTGATAGGTAGTCCTTCTGGTTATTTTTGATCTACGAGTGTAGTTTAAAATTATAATTGTGTCGTCAATTATTTGACCGACGCAGCTTAAATTTGACATGTATATTTACCGAGTCAGAATTTTCCTTCAATTTTCATTAGACCAGAACGTAGAGCAAATCAATAGATCTTTTTCTTTTTTTTGTAGCTATAACATGTCCCACTGCTGGACAAAAGCCTCCCCACTCTTTTTCCATGCGTCCCTATCTCTGGTCTTTTCTATCCACTTGCTGTCAAATGCCCTAAGTTCATCCGACCATCTTGTCTTATGCCTTCCTCGCTTTCTGTGCCCATCAGCTAGGACCCAGGTGGTAAGTATGTGAGCCCATCTTTCATTCTTTCTTTTTCTTATCTACAAAATTTTGAAATATACTTAATTACACTACTCGACTACAGCACAGTATAAATATTAGGGGAATGACGGCTTTTCTTGACACGAGAATGTCATTTTCCAACCAATTAGGTGAAATCAAAGCTGAATCGCTAACGATTTTCCAGCTTGTTCTAATTTTAAACTCCGAAAACGTTCCCCCGCTGACAGCTACCAACTTTTCTGTCATTCACTTGTCAGTCAACTTTGACAACATTGGCACTAGTTGGAGCGAACTCAGGGACAAACCTGTCGTGAATTAGGATTTCTTCGAACTCGCCCAAATGCCATCTTGTGACTAGGGTAACTAACTAGTTGTTAAAGAAAATATTGTGCAATAGACTGCATCTTCAATGTACACAATACGTATTTGATATATCTCATTGACTATTTGGTAAATACCTTAATTATTTACTTCTCAAATTATATATGTTTTCATCTTTCGTCACAAAAAATCATAAACATTTATTTATATAAAAAAAGACATGTTTTCAATCTGAAATCATTTCACTGCTACGGATATATTTGCCACAAGCTGCTAAATATTTTTTTTAAAGTATCTCGTCCCACTTCTGGGCAAAGGTCTCCCCTATTTTCTTCCAAACCTGTTGACCCTTGCGAATTCCATCCATTTGTCTTCAAAATATCTGAAGTCTTCGCTCTAACGCGAAAAATATAATAACGAAAATTGTTCTATTAATTGGTCACCCTACAGCTCGTCAACGGTTCTATCATTCAGTCGTCAATCGACCGTCATCTCGGGCACGCACCGGCAATTACAGAGGACGTACGTCAACACTACCGCGTGTGGTCTTCTTGGAACCGCGAGGTGAAGCTCTCTTGTGAAGTGACCAGAGATGGGCTGTTGCCTGGGAATAAACGAGAAGAAAGGTTATTTGCCCGACGTAAACCCATTTATAGATGGGCTTACGCCCCGGGAATAAATGTGCGGGAAACGTTTCTTCCCGGCGTAAATACAGCTCTGGAAGTGACCACTACTCATTGATGGGCTTAGTTTGAAATATTGTGGTCCGAAAATGAAATGAAACGAAATTTATTTATTTGCTTTAAATGTAGTCTATAGGATGGAATATACATAATATACAGTCAAGTTTCATACTTTTAGCCGAATGTTGGCATGCAAAATAACACAATACTATATTAAATTCTCCATAATCAAATAAGATCGTAATGGATCGTAGTATCATTATAACAATTCGTAATCCTTCATCAGTTAAATTAAAATAACTGATAAGTCTGTACACGGGTAGGTTAAATGGTTTAGTAGTACTAGTACGGTAGACATTATTTTTAAACTTCGTTTAAAACATGTATTTTCAACATTGTATTTTCTGAGTGTAGAGGAAGCAAGAGAGATCTGTAAAGAACGTAGCAAGTGGAAATCGCTAGTCTCTGCCTACCCCCACGGGAAAAAGGCGTGATGATATGTATGTATTTTCTACAAAATAAAATGATGCAATGTCTTATTTCTTTCTTTCTTTTTTCACCAAGAACCACAGCGAAATTGAAGATATAAACATGAGACATGAACAGAAACCTAAATAAGCATTTAAACCAGACAAAACGCTAACTTTTAAATTTTAACTAGACTGTTTTAAACGCGAGTTTCTGCCGAGTTAAGAAGTTTGAGCCTTAACTATGTTTATTCAGACCCAGAACGGTGATATCCGCATTCTTTTATTAATAAAGTGGGTACATGTCCAAAGTTTTTATTTTATGTCGTAACAATACATGTTTTCGCATTATCTTCATAAGGAATGTTTATTTTAAGCATTATTTTTATTTGTGTAGCAAGTTTTAGAAAGGAAATTAAAACTTTTGATACGAATTATTAGCGTAGACATAGTTTTTTCTGGCAATTGCTTTGATGGCCTTTTGGTAGAAAAAATATATTTTTTACGGAAATTCAATATTTAGTTGACGAGATACAACAAGTTAAGCACGTACAGGGTATCATCATTGCACATTGTAAACCCAAAGCTCGACGCAGATGGCGGCACTAGCACATGCGGTAAACAAACCACCCATTGCTATGGTGCACAAATCAATGACATTTGTCATGGTTTGAAAGACATATTGTCAATGTCAAAATACTCTGTTAGCCATTTATGGTAGTGCTGCCAACGGCGTGATAGCATCGCAGTTATATTCCCTGTTGGAATCCAAGTTTATATTCAATTTAAAAAGTTAACTAAAAAAGCTCTATGCTTTTTTCTTCTGTTCTGAAAAATGTACTCTGAAAGAACGTCTGAACAAATTGACTTGTTTTCTTTAGTGTGCAATGCAATAAAAATAATAGTTGCTACTTATCAGAGTGTTTTTTTAGTTATACAGCCCAAAGCCATACCTACATTAGAGAAATACAGTCCACACAAGCTATAACAAGATAATAGGAAGGCAGTTTTATACACTTGCTCATGCTCATACACGCAATATGTTAACATACAAATTGAAAACGATAAAATAAAACCTCTCTTAAAAAGAACGAAAACCTAAAAAAGCAAGCAATTAAACTCAAAATTAAAACGCACTAAAACCGCGACAAAAGCCAGTAGATTTATAAACCGGCCGACGCTAACACACTTTCACGTGTCAATGGCTAACCGTAAAAGCCTAAAACGCCGAAAAAATCCAACACAACACAGCGTACATGCATCTTTTTCACTCCGCTGACAAATGGGTATAAACCTGGATGACTGTACCAACGGAAAATCATTCACAAAATAGTGACGCCACCCGCTTAGCCGACGAACCACTTTTTATCCGCTCACCATCGATAAAAAGGCCGAAAAAAGTGGACTGTGACGTCACGGGTTACGTTTTCGCGCCGACAACGGTGGATAAATCAACTGGTGCGCGAGTGTGGAGTCGGAATTGTGGCGTTTTATGCCGATTTGATTTACACTAGTGCTGTAGTATTTTAATGTGCGATAGCCGGGTTTACACGAATAAAGGCCGATATTGCTCAATGAAAAGGGTTTATGGGTGAAATAAAACGGTGAGCTGGTTTATTTGCTGTCGATTTTGTTGACGATGAGGCGGCTAATATTATAGACTTCTAACATTGTGCGTTGATGATGTTACTACCAAAAACTTAGTTGTTAGAGATTATTCTAAAACTGTTTTATCAATTTTAGCGAATGGCTATGAAGAGGAAGAGCCTTTTTCCATTGATATAATTATTGATTTTAATTTTTTTTAATTTTCAGTAGGGTGTAAATAAACTAAAAAAGAATATTTTAACTTTAAAGGTACTGGCAGGATGAAAATCATTGTTTAAACTCTGTGATAATACGACTCAAGAACGTCTGACATTTCTTAAATTTATTTATATTTCAAATTACTGAAACGTTTCGCAATAGTTGTCACAAGTCTACTGAAATACTGAAGCTTACAATGAGCTGCCTAAATAATGTCGAACATATGTCGAAATTGCTACTATTTGATAACGTCCAAACGTTATGTTCTCGCCTCATATTTCTGATATCATAATGTTTTGTTGCAACAAAACCGGATTACGTTTAACAGATTTGCTTTTGAAGTACCAATGTAGTTGTCATAGCATATTTACGGACTTTATCATGTATAATACGAGCTAGAAATTATCTGTACCTATAATAATGTCTACGCCAAACCTAAGATTTTCTTAACTCATCATCACTCCTTACTTACGTCAATTATGGCGTGCATCGTGAAATCAAATACCTTCAATCCAAAGCCTAAAGAATCGCAGTTCCAAGAATAAAAATCTTTATAATTCGCCGACGTCAAAATCATTCAGATCAAATTCTATAAAGGTCAAATTAAAAAAAGGAAAACAAAATCCTATTATCCGTACTAACCTACCCATGACTTTGACGGACACGGTGCATCACAGTTGATCAACTGGTGTCCCGCCAGCGCCCTCGAGCGCTCACTCACTCGTTCACTCGCTCATTCATTCACTCCGACGTCGGGTTCGAGTGATCTCTGATCACCTTACGTGGGCGAATTTATTTTTTTATCGTGCTGGAGCATTCGCAAAAAGATGAGTTTTCGGCCAGGAATATTTTCGGCCTTGTTAGTCACTTTGGACAGCTTTTAAGCGCTTCGAGTGATCCTCTTTTTGGGGTTGTTTGTGAAGTATTCAGGTAAGGTGTTAATAAAATTTTATTTGAGATTTATACCAGACACGTGCTCATCTATACCAGTTGAGGTCAATCTGGAAATTTTGATTTACACACCAATGCAGATATCCGAACTAATATTATTAATGCAAAAATGAGTTTGTTTATTTATTTTTGTTTGATTGTTACCACGACCTGAGAGTGCCTGGGACGACCTCCGTGACGCAGTGGTAAAAACCTTGCCTCTGAACCTGGGGGTCCTGGGTTCGATCCCCGGTCAGGTCAAGATGGAAAATGATCTTTTTAAGATTGACCTGGGTCTTGGATGTTTATCTATATATGTATTTGTTATAAAATATAGTATCGCTGAGTTAGTATCCCATAACACAAGTCTCGAACTTACTTTGGGGCTAGCTCAATCTGTGTGATTTGTCCGTATATATTTAAAAAAAAATGTTACCTCTTCATGCTTTATCTACCGAACCAATCTTTCTGAAATTTCGCATACACATAGTTAGAAGTACTGAAAAGGTCATTGGGTACCTTTCATCCCGGGAAAAAGCACTGGTACCGTGTAAAATTCACGCGGCCGAAGCCGCGAGCAACAGCTAGTAAACTTGTGTAAAATTCAGGTAAATAATTAATTAGATATTTTAATATGAATTAGGATTCTTAATCTGGACCACATTATCATTGCGTCTTATTTGTACATACACATTTCTATTTTTTGTATCTAAAAGAACAACGAAAATTGTCCAACCCGAAAACTTCCATCCAGATGCCCGATAGAGACGCAATAACAAAAACTGGAAACAATACACATTAATAAGAAGCTCAAACGGGCAAGTCAGCGGATGCGCTTATTAAAACATTTACCCGGCCAATATGTGAGACGTGCACAATATGTGACCACAGTATGTGACGACCGGTGGGAATCGCTGAGAAAACTTCATTAACTAGCCTCCCAATTCCCCCCGCCGCCGGGTGACGAACGGGGGACGTCCGCTTATTACGTCTCGAACGTGCCGCGAAATCGAAGAAATGTGACGTAAATACGGAAAAGAATCGTTCCACTGATTGGTCGGTCTTTGTGCTCGGTTGACCGTTAATTCGATCCGTATCTAAGGGGCTCATTTTTCGGTTTATTATTGATGCGATCTGCTGTATTAGATGACGCGAAGATTTGGACGATAAACGCTGTCTTTGACGTTGACAACAAGCTATTGTTGGACGGAACGGGATTAGTTAACAAATCTGCGATGATGGGAACGTCTTAGTCTGAATGTGAGCTGTGGCTGGGATATTGATGTTTACGGCCTTGATATAAAAGTGTACAATCATGAAGATACAGGAAAATGTCTAGCGTTTGTGTGAATCATTTTAAGATCGTTGGTTATTCTAATATGTATTAGTTTTCGTAAAAGAAATGAACTGTATCTGATTGTTGAACGTTGGTTTATCAGATTTCTACCAAGTTGTTCGCTGTTGACTTAGCTTACATATGAGACTATTGAGATTTTGCAAATTTGAATTCGTGTTTTGGAATCGGGATTGATAGAGCTGAAAAGGCATAAGTATTGCAATTTAATAAATTCTTCAAAGAGGAAACCAAGGAAATACAATTTCCTGTGGATGTAAACATTACTTAGGTTCTCGATACGTGTCTAAAAATAAAAACGGCAGCTATCAGACGCTAACGACCTCTGAAACAAATCTCGTACCTTCCTGACCTACCGCAAGTCGCTTGGGAGTGCCTGCCTTATATTACCCCTATTTTTATGGTGTTCCTTCTTTTACTACTTTGTTGGAGTAATCTACTGAACTGAGATACAATGTATCTCTGATAGTTTTGTACTCTTTGAAGTCTTACTACATTTTTTTAGTAATATAATTAAACTTTCTTCACGAGTAACAGTTCAGGGTATTAAATTTGCCACTGCCAGACAGACATGCGTCAAAGACATTTCTATATATTGTGTACGTTAACTTTTACTAGATCTATTATAAATTTTTTTTCCCAAAAAAATGAACCGACTTCCATTGTAAAACTTAAAATCATGAAATAACTTAATAGGCAGATTAATCAAAAAGAAAAATGTATTGGCATGCTACCTACTGAATGAGGTGAAGTCGGTGCCAAGTGCAAGGAGTAAGGATAAGTATTAGGCATTTTAATTACACATGATTCTAATGTTAATTTAGATGATTTAATTTGGCACCGACTTCACCTCATTCAGTAGGTAGCATGCCAATACATTTTTCTTTTTGATTAATCTGCCTATTAAGTTATTTCATGATTTTAAGTTTTACACTGGAAGTCGGTTCATTTTTTTGGGAAAAAAAATTTATTTTATCATTTTTAGTGCACTTGGCGCAATTTTGTTGTCATGAAAACTTAAACTTATTTTTTCACTGGCCAAAACTTAAGAAATCGAAACGTTTTATGTCAGTTTGATTGAAATGTCAGAACTTGTCAGAATTCCACGGAATTTTTGGCACATAAATAGACCTAGAGCCCGAGACGATCAACCTGCCTTATTTCAAAAATGCTGAATGTTTCTCGGTGTCAAATTTCACGTATATCCACGTGTAAAAAAGATTAGTGACTACTCATGAAGTTTGAATCTTAGTTGCTTATGCAGGTAATATGGATAGCAAAAGTGAATTTTATAGGTCGAAAGCACCTTTGGGAACCTCTCAAAGTATTATTAAATTCAGCTATTAATAATAAAACAAACATGACTATAATTTAGTAAAGTTACAATGTCTGGCAGGGGTTTGTATCTGCACCAATAGCTTGGCAATAGATGGCATGATTTCTCATATTATTCGGAATAAAATCTTAAAAATCTCTCACTTTAAGGAAATTAAGCTACCACTTTAAATATGATTGCTACAAATTATCTACCAATTTATCTACCTCGCTAATCACTATTTCTGTGCTGGGGACATGCATAGAGAATCTTGAGTTTTCATAAAATAAGGAAGGGCATTCTGTCGCGGGCTTTTGCTCTATAATCCAATGTTTGAATTTTAATATTTTGTTAGGTATCTTTAAAATTACCGAACAGATTCTGACGTGGTTAAAATGGGACCAACTTGGGAATAAACTATTTCAAATAAAATAATAATTTCGGAAATCAGTCCATTATAGGCCGAGAAATCGGCGAACATACATAACAAAAAAAACATACATACATCGAAACATATAACCTCCTCCTTTTTTGGGAAGTCGGTTGAAAAGGAGTTTTTATATTCAGTCAAAACTACTTCTGACCTAAAAGTGAAGTATTTACTCCATTTTAGTTGTGTTCTAGTTTATATATATCAAGAATCGTGTAGTTTCATCTATGCATCGAATATTATTTCGAAGTCGTTACTCCCATTGTTGCCAACCACATTCCAATAGAACTATTGAAAAATACCGATTATAAACAGACGTCGTCCATAGACTGACCCCTCCTACTCCTTATGGCACTCAATACTCGCCGGGAGTGCATTAATGGCATTTTTCACATGTTTCTCGGATCACAGGTCAAGTCAGCCACCCCGCGCTCTGGGGGAGGGGGGGTGAAGACGCCTGGAGGTGGTGGGGGCACGTCTCCCGTCAATCAGTTCGCGCAACGTGACCGGAATTTTATAGGAACATTGGCACAGCGTTAAGACTTTTTTTATGATCGCCTAACGCATCCGATTTGCTATTGGCGTAATCTCGCTGGTATGTGCCGGGCTTTATGTTGGATTTTTTTAGATGGTTTGTATCGCGGATTTCGTTTGCCTCAAACGATTTTATTATGTTGGTCCAGAAACAAGACGGCTGTGCAATTTAAAAAAACCTAGCAGAGACAAATAAAAAAAAAAGTGTTTTTACTAAATGCCCTTTGTTTGATTGATAGCAGCTGCTGCTAGCTAAAGCGAATTTAGTAAAAACACACAACGTGATTCAAATTTTGTATTATAGGAATCCTGTGCTTCATCATCATCATATTCTGGTGAAATTATTTATTGATATTTACCCTGTTTCTCATTAGCTTCTCCTTTTATAATTTAGTCTACTGTCTAATTTAGTCCACTGTTTGATTATAAATCGATGGTTTCTTAATTTTATTTGATTTTTTTAAGTTAATTATTATTCAATAAAGATATATTTTGATTTTATAATTAAAAAATCCTCCCCCCTACCGGCTGACGCGTGATTGAAGCAGCCCGCAAAAATGTCGGCCAGCGGCGCCAAACCGCGCCAGATTGTATTTCATTTTCACTATTCATTATTATTTTCACTATAATGCGAAGACCACGACTACGATTTACGATTTCATTATGATCGGTATTCAGGGCACGAAGAGTTCTATTGATTGTATACAAGGCAAACTTTACCTGGTAATATACAATTGAAATCCAGTGAATAAAAAGTCTAAGCTTAATTCTTTTTTAATGTGTTTTATTAGTAGTTGTTTCACTACATAAGAGTAGAATGAAACTTAATTTTAAATATCTTTATCTTCAGTAGTTTGGGAACATTGTTTAAGTACTTTGGGAATAACCCGTCTAATCCCTAGTTGTGTCCATCCGCCTTTTCATCTTGTAAGTGAACGTTGCTACTATGCAACTTTATCACTTCTTGATAATTCTTCCATCTATTTTGGCGTAAACAGTAAACCTTTTTTTTTAAGTTCCATGTTGAGTCCTGGTATCTCTAAATTCAGGAATCCGGCGATTCGGACCGCGGTTCCAGTGAGCTTCAGTCCCAGTCGCCGGGATCCTCTCTATCCCCACATCATAACTAATTACATAGCTATTAATATAAATGGAATCGTTCTTTGTGCATACTGCATCACACATCCAACTTTTGTAGTTAAATAGTGTTCCCACAATCCATGTGATTGAAGCAACAAAAATGTCGAGCGCCAAACCGCGCCGGTTTATATGTCACTATTACGCGAACGTTATTTACGATTTCATTATACGTACAGTCAGCATATCAAGCTAAATTCATTGAAAATTCGCCGCTGTTACCATGGCATACAGTCCATGCTGAGTAACTTCACATGCTGACCGTACATGTATACGTTTTTCGGATAGCGACATGGTTTTTGCGTGAAGTTTTTGAGTTTACTGGCGGATTGAGTGATAAATATCTAGAGAATAACTGCCAATTCATAGCTGTTCTATATCTTTATATTTACCATTCGAAAATTATTGAGTACAGGTTTTGACTCTAGTATTAAAGGCCAAGATCTTCTTTGGGTTGTCGATCCATAGAAGCAAGTATGAATTAAATACTGTTTGTAATATATTGGGTAAAACTAAACGCAGGCGTTTCGCATTGCTGCCGCCAGAGGGCGTTCGGGGTTTTCACACTGCTCGTGCGAATGGCTCGCGGACGGTCGCCATTGCATTGCCCTATGCGATATCGGTTTGATTTTTAATACGCGAGAGGTTCCGCGTTCTTTGATTGCTAATTAGCTTGAGTTGTGTTTGTGAATTTCCTGTTTGTTAAATAACTATTGAACTTTGTGTTTGTGTACCCGTCATGGTGACTTTTTCTTGTGAGAGGTGAAACGTGGCTGGCGGTTCACATCTGGCTGTTCCCGAGTGAAACTACGGGAAGAAATCTATTTATTTGTCCTGGGGAATTGAGATCTCAAGGGTTAGGTAGGGTGATTAGGAATTCCCCCTTCCCGAAGATACTCAAGTTTGGATCCGAAGAGAAAGAAGATTTAGCTTGGTAAGTGTTTTTTAAGTGTAATTAATTTATAGGTTAGGTTATCATATAGGGCCCTGTAGCTCCCTTCATAAGCTACGGTGGTAGCAGACTGCGTTAAGTTATTTAGGTTTTAGTCGGGCAAACGTGGTGCCGCGTGGAGATTTCTTCCCGGTACTTATTTTTTACCGGTGGTTTTTCCCGGTGAAGTTCCGGTACAGAATTCTTCCCGCCGCTTCGTTTGTCCGGATTCGCTCTGCGCACATTTTCTGGCAGCAGAGCGTAGTTGCTCTGCACATTTTCTGGTAGCAGAGCGTAGTTAATCTACCCTCTATTTGTTCGTTTGTAAAAAATAATTAATTGTTTGTAAAAATTATTAGATTTTTCTTAGTTTGTTTGTATAAGAATATTTGTAACCTTTTTTGTATTTGTTTGCGGTTTGTACCGTGCGTTCCGGGTTTGTGCCATTCTCATACCTACCGCGGTTCTTCGTGTAGTTGCTTGATTTTGTTGTTTTTTATTTACCTTTTGTTATTTTTTGTTTGTGACTTGACGCGATGGCGAAGGCCTCCAATGCTAGGGCGACACTCGCCAACGAATTGAGATGGTTTGTGACGGCCGGAGGACTCCTGTCCCGGAAGGACAGGGAGGGCGCCATACTGCTAAGAGCGGATCACCTCCACTCACGATTGATTAGCGCGGAAGCGGCCATGGCGGCGCTTACCGAAGCCGATCTTACCCCGGAGGCCTACGCAGGTCACATGGCGGACATGGACCAGATCCTGAGTCTGCACGATGATATCGCGGAGGCGGTGACCGCAATAAGGGCGAGACAGGCTGGCGGACCAGCCCCTCGCACACCTGTTAGACAGGAAGGACCAGCGGTTACTGGTCGGCTCCCCACCCTTCAGCTGTCCCACTTTGGGGGTAGGATGGAGGAGTGGGTAGCATATAAAAATATGTTTGAGTCCCTGGTCGTAGCACGACAGGATTTGTCGAAGGCCCAGAAGATGGCCTACCTCCTCTCCACTCTTGAGGATGAAGCGCGGTCGCTCATCCAGCACCTCCGGGTGGAGGACGACCAGTACGATACGGCTTGGGAGTTATTGAACTCCCGCTACCAAAATTTACGTTTGTTAGCGGATGCGCACGCCGCACAGTTGATGGCCCTGCCCAAGGTGGCCAACAGGGCACAGTTGCGCCTGCAGTTGCTCACGCCCGTTACAGTGGCCTGTAACGCGCTCCGCACACTGGGGCTGCCGGTGGACCAATGGTCCTTTTTGCTGGTGCACATTGTATTGGGCAAATTACCCAATGACATCCGCTCGCGATTTGAGCGCGAGAATGCGGAACGGGATAGCACCACCCTACCAACATTCACTGACTTGGTGAAGTTTTTGGAGTTTGAGGCACGGGCTGCTGAGAATACCATGACGGACTCAGCGCCATCCAGAGCGCCTGAACGTAGGCCCTTGGAACCCTCATGGCGAGGGAGGCCCCAACAGGGACGGCAACCGCCACCGCGTGGAGCTGGTGCGCGGGTTGCACACACGGCAGCAGTCGCGAGGGACGCGGACTGCCTGCAATGTGGCCGGATGGGCCACAGCCTGCTACAATGCAGGGACTGGCAGAGACTGCCAGTACAAGATAGGCGCCGCATGGCAAAGCGGCATGAACTTTGCTTTTATTGTTTGGGCGGTCACTATGCACGTGACTGTCCCAGTGCCATACCATGCAGTGCATGCCGTGGGCGGCACCACGCGATGCTTTGCATGAACCGCAACGGGGATGGCACCCGGATGTTGAGGCAGGGGTCCCCTATGGGCGGGGGCGCTCCTGCGCGAAGCCCTCCACCACCGGACGGAGGACGCGGCTTCGCTCGTCGCACCCCCCCTCGGGAGGGGGGTCGCGTACCTGCGCGGGTCTTGGCGGACCGGGACCACGCGCCCCAAGGTCGTGGCCAGTATGTGACTGGCCAGGCCCCGGATAGGGCCCCCATGGGCGGGGGCCCTAGATCGGACGTGAGAGTGGGGACACCCCCCTCCACGCGGGTTACCAATGCCCAACACATGCAGCCGCAGCGGTTTTCTCCGCCGCTGCACGAGTACCCACGGCTGGAGTACCACCCGCCGTACCATATGTATGGCCGGGCCGCGGGTTATGCCCCCCTCAGATGGGGATGTGCACTCGCCCGCCATATTATCCGGGTCAGTGGCGCGCCCCTGGTTTGGAGAGAGTGGGGAGCCCGTAACTAGCTTGCTCCCTTGCTGGGACAGAGCCGCGGACGGTTCTGCTCCCTACCGCGGTGGTCCGCGTATGGGGTCGTGGGGGGGACGCCAGTAATTTGAGAGCTCTGTTGGACTCAGGGGCTCAAAGCAGTTTGGTTACCACTCGAGTGGCACACCAGTTAGGTTTAGTCGTGGAAGACTCGCCTGTGCCACTTCTTGGAGTTGGTGGCATACAAGTGAAGTGTCTGACGGGCCAGACACTTGTCACCTTTTCTTCGCTGAAGTCCTCCACAATGAGGATCACGACTTCGGCTATGGTAATGGATACCATTGCGGGTTGGCACCCCTCGACAGACATACCGCCGGGTGTGTTGTCTTTGGTTTCGGGTCTGGATTTGGCCGACCCCTTTGTCTTTCATCCCGGCCCAGTGGACTTGCTCCTGGGCTCGGACGTATTGGGTTGGATTTTGTTGGGTACACAGAAGGCTCTGGGTTCGTCTTCACTGATGGCAGTGTCTACGATTTTTGGTTTTGCCCTGATGGGCCCTGTGTTTGATAATGGCACCGCGGAGGAGCCACCGGTCGTCGCATCTGCGTCCTTGGCCAAGACCATGCAAAGGTTTTGGGAGGTGGAGGAGCCACCTATGAGTTCCAGGATGGATCCGGAACACGCTGAGTGCGAAGCCCTTTTTCGATCGACCACGGAGAGGTTGCCCTCCGGTCGGTTTGTAACTAGGTTACCCTTTGTTGCCTCTCGTCCTAGCCTAGGGCAAAGTAGGGCGCTTGCGGAGAAACGACTGCTGTCCATGGAGCGACGCATGCAGCGTGACCACGTACTTCGCGATAAATATATTGAATTTATGCGCGAGTACGAGGATTTGGGTCACATGTCTCCGGCTCGAGTTGATTGGAGCTCAACTGAGCATTATTTTTTGCCCCACCACGCGGTGGTGAAGGCCTCAACAGGCAAATTGAGGACCGTCTTCGATGGGTCCGCACCCACTTCGAACGGGGTTTCGTTGAATCTGTGTTTGCATTCGGGTCCCAAATTGCATAGGGACATAATTGACATCATCTTGAACTTTAGAAGGCATCAAGTGGTTTTTGGTGCGGACATCCGGATGATGTTCCGCCAGACAGTCATACATCCTGAGGACAGGCGATTCCAGTTGATACTCTGGCGTGAGCGCCCTGAGGATCCTGTGACGGTGTATGAACTCAACACAAACACGTATGGTTTGAAATCTAGTCCCTATATCGCCATCAGATCATTGCTTGAATTGGCAGAGCGGGAACGGATCCGCTTTCCCCGTGGGGCTTCCGTGCTGTCACGTGACTTGTATGTTGATGACGTGTGCACCGGAGCCCAAAGTATTGAGGAGGCCCTCCTACTGCGGGATGAATTGATTGAAATATTGAAAACGGGTGGCTACGAGCTACGTAAGTGGTTGTCCAATGAGCCTAAAGTTCTAGAAGGGATCCCGGAGGATCACCAACAGAACCCTCACCTGTTTGAGGATGTGGATGATCCCAACAGGATAGCGGTGCTGGGCATGCAGTACCAGCCGCTAACCGATATTTTCACATTCCAAGTGGACTTGGAAATACCAAAGGTCTGGACTAAGAGAACGGTGTTGTCCGTAATAGCCCGTATGTTTGATCCAAGCGGTTGGATCAGTCCAGTGATATTCTCTGCAAAGTGTCTTCTTCAGAGACTTTGGACTTTGGGCGTCTCGTGGGACGAGCCGCTGTTTGGCTCTCCATTGGATGATTGGCTCGAGTTGTTTTCATCGATTAAGGAAGTCAATCGGATTGCCTTGCCTCGTCGAATATTGCCCCCGGGAAATATCGAGCCAGCCTGCATGGCTTTTGTGACGCGTCGGAGCGAGGCTACGCCGCGTCAGTCTATATGCGGACAGTTGACGCCGATGGCCGGGTCAATGTCTCGCTTTTGTTAGGGAAGAGCAAGGTCGCCCCCATCAGGACTAGGCTGACTATTCCCAAGCTTGAGTTGAGTGGAGCTCACCTTCTCTCTAAATTGTTGCATCACGTTGCATGTGAGCTGGCGGCCACGGTCGAGATACGGGACATCTTCGCCTGGTCGGATAGCCAGGTCGCGCTTGCATGGTTGCGCGCGGCCCCACATACCTTGGAGGTTTTTGTGGGAAATCGGGTTTCCCAAATCCAGAATATCGGAATTGATATAACATGGAGACATGTGCCGGGAGAGCTTAACCCAGCGGACTGTGCTTCCCGAGGTTGTACGGCACCAGAATTGGTGTCACACCCGCTCTGGTGGGGTCCAGAGTGGCTGATGGGATCAGAAACTTCTTGGCCTGTCTGTCAGACAGATGTTACTTCTTTGAGTTTGACTGGGCTCCGTGTACATGCTGTAGTCGCTGAGACGACGTCGGAGCCGGATTGGCTACTTGCTCGGTATAGCAGCTTGGATAAGCTTCTGGGTGTCACCAGTTGGATTAAGCGTTTCATACATAATTGTAGAAACCCACAGGCAAAGCGGTTGGAGCCGATTGCAGGTGCAGAAGAGCGCCGGAGCGCATTGTTGCATTGGGTCCGTGTCGTGCAGACCGGACGGTTTGAGTCAGAGCTTCAGATTTTGCGCGACGGACGCGCTAAGTTGAAGGGCGCGGTCGCTCGTTTGAACCCGTACATCGACTCGGATGGGCTTCTTCGGGTTGGAGGCAGGCTCCGGAAGGCGGATCTTCCATATGAGACTCGCCATCCTCTGTTGTTGCCCAAGGGCGGACCCTTGGTGCAGCTTTTGGTGTCTGATCGACACATTCGTAACGCCCATGCTGGGTGCAATGCTTTGTTGGCTATTTTGCAACGCGAATTTTGGATATTGTCTGCCCGAAGAGCAATCCGTAGTGTTCTGTTTCGATGTATTGCATGTTATAGGTTGAAGGCATCCACGATGCAACCACAGATGGAGTGATTTGCCCGTTGATCGAATTCGACCTTCGAGGCCGTTTGACGGCGTTGGAACCGATTTTGCCGGTCCCTTTTCGATCAAGGCTTCTCCCTTTCGTAATGCCCGTATTGTGAAGGGCTATTTGTGTGTATTTGTTTGTTTGGCCACCAAGGCTGTCCATTTGGAGGTGGTATCGGCTCTGACTACGGAGGCCTTCGTCGCCGCGTTGGATCGCTTTGTTTCGCGTCGAGGTCTACCTTCCCTTATTAGGTCTGATAATGGCACAAACTATAAAGGAACTGTAAATTATCTTAAGGATGTTTCCGTGTTTATTGATAAAAATTGTACTAGTTTAAGTCAAATTGCTGCCCAAAGGGGAATAACCTGGAAATTTAGTCCCCAAGTTGCCCCCATTGGGGAGGGATTTTTGAAGCGGCTGTGAAATCCGCAAAGACCCACCTCCGCCGCATTATCGGAGAAACGGCTCTAACTTTTGAAGAGTTGGCCACAGTGTTTTGTAAAGTTGAGGCGGTCCTCAACTCTCGTCCTCTCTGTCCGCTATCTCCAGATCCAAATGACTTGGAAGCTCTCACCCCTGGTCATTTTTGGTGGGAGGGCCGTTGAATGCCCTGCCCGAATACCCGTGGAAGGATGAACGCGTATATCGGTTGTCGCGTTTTCAAATGTTGCAGCAAATGAGCCAGGACTTTTGGCGTCGCTGGTCGCTTGAATATTTGCATTTGCTGCAGCAAAGAGTGAAGTGGACAGACAGGACTGAGCCTCCCAGGGAGGGTGATTTAGTATTGTTAAAAGAGGCAAATTTGCCCTCATTGCTTTGGCGACGAGCTCGCATATTACGTTTGATTCTTGGCGGAGATGGCACTCCGCGTGTGGCTGAGGTGTTGGTCGACGGTTCGATTTTAAGGAGAGGTGTGACCTCTCTCGCCCGCCTTCCCGTAGAGTAAGCTAGCGGTCTGCTTCTCAGACCGGGACGGGGGGATGTTTGTAATATATTGGGTAAAACTAAACGCAGGCGTTTCGCATTGCTGCCGCCAGAGGGCGTTCGGGGTTTTCACACTGCTCGTGCGAATGGCTCGCGGACGGTCGCCATTGCATTGCCCTATGCGATATCGGTTTGATTTTTAATACGCGAGAGGTTCCGCGTTCTTTGATTGCTAATTAGCTTGAGTTGTGTTTGTGAATTTCCTGTTTGTTAAATAACTATTGAACTTTGTGTTTGTGTACCCGTCATGGTGACTTTTTCTTGTGAGAGGTGAAACGTGGCTGGCGGTTCACATCTGGCTGTTCCCGAGTGAAACTACGGGAAGAAATCTATTTATTTGTCCTGGGGAATTGAGATCTCAAGGGTTAGGTAGGGTGATTAGGAATTCCCCCTTCCCGAAGATACTCAAGTTTGGATCCGAAGAGAAAGAAGATTTAGCTTGGTAAGTGTTTTTTTTTTTTTTTTTTTTTTTTTTTTTTTTAAAAAGACCGATATCGCCCGGGACAATGCAATGGCGGACTACACGACGCCATCCACGCTAGCAGTGTGAAAACCCCGAACGCCCTCTGGCGGCAGCAATGCGAAACGCCTGCGTTTAGTTTTACCCAATATATTACAAACAAATACACTTGATCCCAACTGGGTATGTTGTGTTTCTACTATAGAGGTATATCTTGATGACGTGTCAACTATAGAATTTGTGGTGTTCCAAATTCGATCGTGTCTATCACAGAAATCGGAGTATCAACAGTCTCAAAAGAAGTGGTCCTGGATTGTCTGTTAATTATCATCATCATATCAATCATAGTTGATACTTAAATTTTTGGTTATAAATGTTTGTGACAGTCACTATTAAACTTTTGATACTCTTCCCTTTCAATCCCCTTCACTGATTTACTATTTCCAGTCTCTCAAATCCACTCTTAATAATTTCATATTTTCATCCATCTCTTTTCAGGTGTTTCAAAAACTTTTACTTTTTTCTTATGGTTAAAGCCTGATGATAATTTATATTTGTTTAACAACAAAAACCCACAAAACATTCTAACAACGCAACATCGCATTCCTTTCCAGAACTGTATCAAATAAATCATGTTTATTATATTTAATCTGCATACAAGCATTAGCCAAAACAATCGTTACTTTTATCAGCCACTGCAGCCTGCAGATAATAAAAAATAATTTCCACCCGCTATGCTACATAAATAACCATTACAAAGCGCATTCGTACAATTACATACTTGGGGGATGGATCGTTAAAAATCATAGTCTGCGGGATGAAGAGAAGGTTGCGATTAGTCGGAGGTTTTAGTCGCGAGCTTGTACTTTTGTAACAGAGTTCCTATATAAAATTAAAAAATTGAAACTCTTTGTTTGTAAAATTACATAAAACAAATTATTACAAAAATAAAAATAAAATTGTGAGCAGCATACACATTGAACATTTTTGAAAACATTCATGGTTGAACAATTCATTTTATTATCTACCAAAATATTTTTTCCATTAAATATGAGCCTTGTTAGTATACTTGCAAAATTAAATTATCTCTAATAAATTCAAAACAATTTCGTATTTTTCGTATTTTACCAGCAGTAACACAACATTTTGAAGCTTCTAATCGCTGCGTTTAATCGCAAATCGCTTGTCCGCCTAACCTGTACCCCTCCCCCCGTCTACCTTCCTACGGTCCCAGTTAACACGCTTAATAATAGGCTCCTTTGCCGCCTTATCTCAGTATTAAACCATAAAACATTATAATTTACTGCGTTATGTCGCTACGGTGTGATGCTGTGCAGCGCTTCTCAAAATGTAGACAACAAATGGGTTTATCTATAATTACTTTAATATTGTTCTAACTCACAACTCTCGGGTCTGTCTAGCCCGTTAGGAATAAAGACGTGATACTGCATTTGTATGTTATATGATAAATCTAGAAATCCAATTCAGTCATATGACTCAAGTTTTCATTGTGAAGTATTTCATTGTAAAATAAAAACAAAAAAATTCTGTATTTAAAAGTACAACCTACCTATCTGTATTCAAACATTGAAACTGATCAATTTTATTAAATTTGCAAAAAATTCCCTTTTCTTGTAAAAAATCAAGTTGAAGCAACTATCTCATACAAGAACTAAATACTAACCATCACTTTTGTAACACAAGCTTGACTCGTTTTAACATCCAAAGTTGAGAAGCACTGAACCGTGGGATACTTAAAAATAACGATATCCTAGCAAATATTGTAATACGTTCACCCTTCACCCCCTTTCCATATACATTACCCTTTAAGTCCGTGTTTCTCTAGACTAAAGACAATGGGAGGCAATGGAATTATTGTAATTTTATACAATCGTCAAAATAACGCATTCCGAAATATGTTTAGGAAGTGTTAGTGTTATTGTGTTTAGAATTAGTGTTATGACCTTTGTTGGTATTGGTGTTAAAGCGATTTTGCATTGTATGGATGTAGATGCTGACGTATCGTTATTCCTTATGAGGGATATGGAACTCAAACTTAGTGGACATTTTGGATAACATTATTTTCATCCGTATCCTTATCTATTATGTATGTAGTTTGTATACAATGGTGGTTAAGCATTTGATCTTGCTAATCGTAATGAACAATTATATACATTTGGGCAGCTTGGACAGTTGGCTACTGACATAGTTGAGAAGAAAGAAATGGAGTGGATGAGGAGTATTAGGTTGCAGATCCTTAAGCTTATAGCAATATTTCGGTCGTCCTTTACGACCACCAAAATCAGACAGAGACGATAGAATCAACAATGATAATGGTATTTATTGCACTTTTAACGTTGCCTTACGATATCTATAAAGCAAAACAGGCATCAGCTCGACTAATCCCAATCAAAATTGAGATGATCGGTAGATCAGCAATCCATATCTTGTTACATACATACAGATATATTATCACGCCTTTTCCCGTGGGGGAATAATATCTTATTGATTTCTTATACAGCTAATGGAGTAATAATTAACACACAAACAATACAATTTCCACAGAGACCGAAGCTATGCAAATAGCTCAATAAAAAAAACAAATGTAGATCACGCTCAGGTTAATCCCTATTTGGGCTGGCCTACCAAATATTTATTGAGCCAGATAGCGGACGCTGCCGACCTTAAGTCGGCTGCTTTATGCCGCGTTTGTATCAATATTGCAAGGTGGTGGTGGTACAAGTTGTAAGCGATTTGCAGTTCAATAGTCTGGTCAACTTGATAGATTAGTAGACTGTTTCACCTTAGAATCAAAAACACTCTTGAATATCACATAAAAAATACTAAACCAAATCGGAATGGATCATTTGCCATTTTGATGCCACTTTTTATAACAATTGATATACATAGCGTTTAGACCTCGTAAGAAGTCGAATAGAGCTAAGAGAGGAGAGAGAGAGAGAGAATAATAGCAGGTTTGTTTATTGATTCAAAATTAATTGTTCAATCAATATCATGTCCTATTTCAAGCGACGTCTAGTAGTGGAAACTTTAAGCTCGCATAACTTTTAAACCTTTGGTAACATCATAAAGCTTGGTATTTTTGGGAGTAAAAAAAAAATCATGCTAAAAAAGCATGTCATTCAAATTTTAAACCTGATTTGTGGTTTGAAGAACTATTAATTCTGATTTAGAATCTAGAATTTGGATCAAAGACTTTTACTTTTTCAGCTGTTCTTTCATACCTTGCACCACTGCCCACCTTTCCTTTATCGCTGTGCGTTAGAGATTACAGCAAATACTGAGCCAGTATTGATACAAGTATTATCTACTAACGTGCCAGTAACCAGACTAATCTACTGCTAATGTTGTGGGTTTTTGTAAATTTGCGGATCCACTCTGCGTTATCATAGTTAGATGTTTGGTTATAGTAAGGTTATATGTTTGGTTAAGTGCTATCGTTGGGTTGTTTGATATTTGTACTTTGATTAAAGGTGTAAAGGGATTAAGACATAGGTCTACTTGTGTAGGTTCTAACTGTTCTAGATACATTTCTGAATCTTATATTGTTTTCGTTTTGTGGATCTATAATTCGATCCATTTAAACTATTTAGGAGTACTTTTTCATTCTTACACATCAAATTCAAAATGAAAATAAAAATTTATAACAATAACTTCTATATGTTTATGTAATTTGTCAATGAAAGTTTATTAAATCCATGCATTGCTGTTAACTATCAAACTCAGTGATACTAAAGGGACGTAGATAAGCCTAAAATTCTGCTCAATAAAATATTAAAAAGAAAATTCACTTATTAAAGAACATTCTTGTCGGTGGAGTTTTTTCCATGTCTCCCTATCCTCAGCCATCGTTTTGACCTCCTTGTACGGCACAACTTCTGCCTTCTCCTCTATTTGATCTATACATATAAATAAGTCCATCTTGACTTTCCTCTTTCTCTTCTAGTATCTATCTATCTATTTTCCCGTAAAGAGATTCATTTATTCAGAATTTGCCGAGACATCTAACGTTCGATACTCGACTCCCAAGCACTTAGAACCTCCATCGCAGTCACAAAACTAATTAAACGCTTAATCTACACGCAAAAAAGATCTGCAACGATACAGATTCCATTTCTCCGAGATAAGTGCCCCAGTATCGGGCAGGTATCATTATGTGGCCATACTTATCCGGGGGGAAGGAGGGGGAATGGGGGTACAAGGGGAGGCAATTTAATTCTGTCCACGTACTAATAATGACCGTCATAATTCGTTCAAAGTGTCCGGTCTGGGACATTTCGCCCCCCCTCGCTCGTCGGTTGATTCCTTTGCATTCCCCCCCTTAATTCCATTTCCATGCCACCTTGCACACACTTGCGCGTTGTGTCTTGTATGAATTTGCTGGGGTTCGCTTTTTGAATGCGCGTGGAAATTCGGTTTGATTGGTTCATGTTCTGTTGTTCGAAGTTTAAGTTTTGTAATGAATTTTTTTATTAAAAATCACTGTTTTTATAAAGTTTAATCAATACTACGCTTTGTAAAATTTAGATTGAATCCTTTGACAAGTATCAAAATAATATTAAAATAATATATTATCTGCCTCTTTCGCTCTCATTTCGAAAGTATAAGATCAGCCCGTTGTCATATGTTACTATTTATTTCTAGGCCTCTATCTTCCAAGACTCGATCTAAGGCTTGGTATATCGCGCCATCCTTTGTTAAATTTGTTTAATTCGTCGCACCAGCGCATCCGCGGTCGATCCAGCCGACTCCTGCCATTAGGAGGAATCCATGTTTTGGTCATATAACTCATATTATATGTTACAAAGTGTAAAGAGGTATATGTATTTTAACCATTGCACCGAAATGATTAGCATTAAATGTGTGTAACATAAATCCGAGGAAACAATTGAAGTCCTTCGCATCTACAATGTGCAGGATACGCAGTCCACTCCGGGCATTCTCAAGATTCTCTGTCATAAAATACAGTAGGTTCATGTTTATTTAGCATGAGGCTTCGCCCACGAGAAATTGGTTTTTTACCCAAGAATTTCCAAAACTACTTAGTCTTGAAATTTTAAGTTTCAGCGTTCAGCTGTTTCGTCTTTGCGTTGATATACTAATCAGTCAGTCCAATTTTATATAGTTATATCCCTATATTAGTGCTAAAAAAGCTTGTTTAGAATTTCTATCATGAACATTAAAGTTATCAATTAATTGAAGTATCAGTTGCTCTAAATCATAATAATTCCGTTGAACACCACTCCAAATTCAAAATAACAACGGTACTTAACAGCTCTAAACAATACGTTAGATACCATTCCAAATTTGAATCCCCCATCAGTGTGCGTCACCTTAAGTCTTTGTCTTAGTGTGCGTGGGGTCTTTATCAACACATGTAGCTCATATTAAGTTTGATTTATAACTCTTTATATCGTAAATGGATTAGGGACATCCCCCATCCAGTCCTAATGCCGTCGCTTTATGGGCGGCGTAATGGGCAAGTCGCAACCCTGGACTACCGCTGTAAATCTTTTGTTTTGTAATTAACATGGTGCTAAATGAAAACTGTCTTTGTTTCAGGTAAGGGCTGTTAAAAATGTACGATTTTGTGTTTGGATGGGTTTTATGTAAGTATGCTTAGTTTTGATTGCTTTTCGGTGTGTTATTTCGTCTTCGATTGTCGTATTGTCAAAAAGAAATATTTCTTATATATTCAATCCATGAGGAGTATCAGACTATGTTAAAAGTTATTAAAAATTGAAATTTTTAGAAAAAATATTGCAGCTTTGAGATTGTGGCGCCGTTTTTTCTACTCGTACACTTTGGAGACCGTAGTAATCGTAGATGTATTAAAATCATGATTATAATTTTAGGTAAAAAAACTATAAGTAACTATAAGGAAGGAGCACTGGTAAAAAGAAACGCCAGAAAAAGTAAGTTTTCTTTTACTTAGGTAAATTGTTTAATTACTGTCTATTTATTTGAAAATTTTAATGTGTTCCATCTTAAGCAATTTAAAATCCAATTCGACAAAGTCCTAATTCAGTGAGGTCCCAATAACGCCCCAATAACACGTACGACCATGTCGCATTAAGGCGCTACGAGAAAAAAGGCAAGCACTCACAGGGAGCGTTTGCATAATTAATGTACACAGTTATTGGACGATTGCGACTAGTGTGTCCGGGGCTTAATAAAAAAGTTTAGCATTTAAATGTGTTCGATCTTATTGCCGGTGATTAGAGTTTATTTTTATTCGAAGTGTCTATTTGTTTTACTTTTTCACGGTTTCAAATCTACAAACAAAAATAACAACCAGCCAGGATTTTGCTAGAAAAAAAATCAACTTATATGTACCACAGTTTTAAAAATAATGCAATACTTGCAGAAACTGTAAAATTATCTAACTATAATGCTAGGAAATAATGAAAAGTTTATTTACCTGTCATTGCCTGAAATTCAAGATGGCCTCTAATTTAAAAAGCAGTTCCCAGCTGCGCTTTAATCAAGGGACATGCTGATTTGAATACACAGGCTGATTCATTAGAGGTGGACCTTCAGAATTCTGGATCTGAATTAGAGATCTCAGTAATGAGGCTCTATGTAGTAGGATGGGAACTAAGTTTATTTGAAAAATTATACGAAGCGCCTGTGACATTTTTTTGTTCTAGAGTATTCTGAAAGTCTTCCTGTTTTGTACTTGTGAGGTTTCTTTAGATTTTCGGGGTAGCACCCCGGGTAACTTATCTGTTCATGACTTCTTTCTCTATTTAGTCGTATTCCTCATGACTGAGGGTTGTGGCCATTATATGGAATGAAATACACACAACGACTATGTTGGCAATTTTAATGGTGTGGTTTACCATTGCCTTCTTCCATTTCACACACTTGCTGATAATCATCAACTAGAGTGCAGGTTTCCCCACGATGTTTTCCTTCACCGGAAGCAAGTGGTGGTCGATGAAAACTAACACAGATACATGAGTCAGATTGGTATACAAACTCATGTAGCACGGACAGGATTCGAACCTGGCAACAATATGACTTAACATCATCTTTAAGAGGGAGGCTCTTGTCGGTGGAGTTCCTTCCATATTTTTCTCTCTCCATTGCCACAGATTATATAATAGTTACGATACGAAGTTCACCTTTTTCTTTATTGGCCTCATATCTTGGAATTCCTACTTTTCCATCTATGATATTTCTTAAGAAGCCATCGTGTCTCTTAAACTTTCAATAGTTTTAAGAATGCTTCCTTTTCTCCTATTTTTTTAGTATGGCATATTATTGTTGCACTTAAAATGTTTATATTTGTTTCTCAAAATAAATAATATACCGATTCCATCACCCCAGACAAAGGATCTAAATAAGGGCGCGTACAGACCTCGCTACCGGACTCACGATCTTCTAAATATTCAGATTGGCGACGATTCATAAGAGATGCATGCGCGAGATAGCCAATTTGCGACCGCGCGTTCGCAAGATGCCGATATGGTAATGGGAAAAGTCGCACGTGCGAAGCCGCCCTTAGTTGCTGTAGGTCAGTTGTTTTTGAATATTTTAGCAAAGTCGTGGCGTGAGGTAAAAAATGTGTTCACTTGGAAACGTGACAAATTATGACGTGGAATAAGTGATTACCTGACAGGAGCAAAATTTTAAATAAATACATATTTAAGTGAAACGGTGGTGGTGGAGTGTGGTAGGACGCCCGCCTGTGGCTACAAAGGTCCTAGGTTAAATCCTACCCGTGCTATATATGAGTTTGTATACCAATCTGACTCATGTATGGTAGTTTTCATCGACCACCACTTGCTTCCGATGAAGGAAAAAAACAAGGGAAACATCGTGAGGATACCTGCATTCTGGTTGATGATTACACAGTGTGTGCCAACCACTCCATTATCATTGCAAAGATAGACGTAGTATGTTTGAATCCTAATCCTAACTTTCTAACTAATATTATAAATGTGAAAGTGAGTTTGTTTGTTCGTTACCTCTTCACGCTTTATCTACTGAACCAATCTTCCTAAAATTTCGCATACACATAGTTAGAAGTACGGAGAAGGACATAGGGTACTTTTTATCCCGGGAAAAACATAGGGTATTTTTGTTCCCGTGGGAATTTCACGCGGGCGAAGCCGCGGGCAAAAGCTGGATCCATATAATGACCACGACCCTTAGTCATGAGGAATACGACTAAAGATGGAGGGAAATAAAAAAGAAATTATTTAGAATGAGAACACCATTGGTATAATTTACTGTACCTTACTGCAAAGGATTTCCCGAACCGAAGACGACAGCTGCTTAGCGGCCTGCACTGGACAATCACGTACT
>CM031573.1:1409967-1434967 GCA_018467065.1 Ephestia elutella | reverse complement strand
TAGTAAAAACATACACTTTTAACCTTTCTTTATAAAAATATCATAAAACGGATAAAAATGATGACATGCCAAATAATTTGGAAATGATACCAGTAAGTAATTATGAAGCCTACTTTATGAATTGTGAATTTTATGAAACTTACTTACTGATTATTTTATGAATTTCCGTATTGTGTGATCATGATCAATGTTACCATGGAAGCAATAAATAAATAAATATAAATTGAAGGAAATTCTTTAAAAAAATATATGAACTTAAGAACTCTTAAAATGTTAATATGAGACTTGTTTATTACAACAATTTACCGACAAATAGGAGGTATAATATTGGCATATCTATTAATAAAATGAATCATAATGAGATAGTCAAATTTCTAAGTTCGTCGTCCCTATTTCCGTTTCCTAATTTTACAAGAGGTTATTTACATCCAAATTTATTTCTAATTTTCCTGATTTTAATCTAAACTGTGAGCGATAAAACGAATACCTACGTAAAAAAAACCATGTGATAAAAATTTCAGTTAAAAAAATTATGGTAGAATCAGAAAAAAACTAACAACAAAATATAAACAACTTTTCTTATGAAAAAGATGACATAATTCTTTCAACTTTTAAAATCTCTGAACCATCATTAGAAACAAGCTCACCTCAAGTCGAACCTTCATCGATTCAAAATCTAAACAATAGACCCTCAGGGTGGAACTACTCTGCAGAGAATGTTTATGATTGATGAAGTCGCTTCACTGCAACTAATTGACAGTGATGGAACAGCGAACCAACAGACGCAGCGAACGAACATGTTGAACAAAACAAAATTTACAATCCTCAAGCACAACCTCTTGAGAATAAAGCTGATAATTCTATAAATACAAATTCTACAACAGCAAAACAATTCTAGCTTCTATCAGAAGTAGGTACCTGCCTCGACACCGGACGCACATAGATAATACGGATTATTTCAATTTTTACCTCAAAACAACTGATTCATAATTATATTGTCTGTGTTATAATTAATTCTGTTAACATTGCCGGAACAATACTTTAAGAAATGACGCATTCTATACGAGAATTAATGATATTTGCGTGGTGTCAACTGAACTCATAATTTCTGCTGAATTGATAGACAATGACACGCCTGACAGAGATCTATAGTCGTTAATTCGTTTCAATTAAAGTTTCATTGAAATTATTACTGTAGAACACGCTGTAGTGCACCTGTGTCAATATCCACATACAACTACAATTAGTGATGCTCTTCAAAACTAATCAAACGCGATAAATCATTGGAAGTTGGAACATTTCTAAAAAACAATACAAATGTCATAGTGACAACGCGTTTTCGCAATAAATTAATTGAATAAATAAAACTGAGACTAATTATGAACTAAATGATGGCAATTTAAAATATTTTTCTTTTATAAATCATTGAATTACACTCCGTAGAATGTGAAAAGCTTTATAGTTCAATAGTATTTATACCAGTACACACACAGTGTGTATACAATCTATTACTAGTGACCTTTGGCACCTGTTTTTAAAAGGCAATAAGTGATAGCAGTATTTGAATCATTTATTTAATGTACATAAAATAATTTAAAATAAATTACCTATAATACAATTTCTAGGCACAATTTCTATATAAAATTCCTATGCACTACCAAGGATGATTGAACTTTAGTCCAAAATCTGACTGTATGTCATGTAATTAATCAATTATGTCTACGAAATCAGATAGATATCTGTATCCGCTTCAGATATAAATCAGAAATTAATAATTAATCTATTTATTTGCCTAAATTGATTAATTTGATGGATCATTCGGCATTCAAGGCCGAAAATACCTCTTACACGTGGCATATGGGTTGTCATTCACAGTTGGAGAGCAAGAATTGATGGACTGTCAAATGGAAGGTTTTGGATCATTTTTACTGGCAATATCCTCTATAACTGTCACTATTGCTTGTCCATTCATTTCTTCTACTTCATCAATTTAATCTTAGCCAGAATTCGAATAAGACTGAGCATTATCATTTTTATGTTTAAGTTGAATATTGCTTGCAGAGTAGTGGTGACAAGAGTCGTTGACAACTGATGGTGGAAAACAATGGGATCGTTAAAGTGGACACCGCTATGACGGCCGGACCACCGCCGTCAAGTATACAATACTCGAGTCTGTATTGTACGGAGATTATGAAATGAATTATGAAATGATTTGTAGACATGGTGGAGATAAACATGGGAGATAGAGGAAATAAAAGCATGCTCTCTTGGCAAGATTTTCTCTAATACAATATGTAGAATTTCCAACTACAAACATTAAATAAATTGTACTAGCTTTCGCCCTTTTTCTACTATTGCGCATGGGTGCGGGCAGCGCAGGACCGGTCGTTATGGAAATCCTTGGGGGAGGCCTTTGTCCAGCAGTGGACGTCTTTCGGCTGAGAGAGAGAGAGAGAGAGCTTTCGCCCGCGTGAATTTCCCACGGGAACAGTGCCTTTTCCCGGGATGAAAGGTATTCCCCAATGTCCTTTTCCGTACTTCCAGCTATGTGTATGCGAAATTTCAGGAAGATTGGTTCAGTAGATAAAGCGTGAAGAGGTAACAAACAAACTCACTTTCGCATCTATAATATTAGTTAGGATTTTATTCCAGTTATCTTGATACACCATTTATCCAAATGGTGTACTTATATAGTGCGGTACTTTGCCAAAATAATGCAATCTGATAATTTATTATAACAAAAATAAAAAAAAAATTAATATGGCCAACCCATTTAAATTGTTATCTACCAAAAAGTTCAGATAAAAAAAAGATTAAAAAAAAAGATTAATGTATTTATTGCTCTTCAAACCATCTTACATTATTCAGTACGAAGTGCAATTAAATGTTTTGAGTGAGCCTCATTTAAATCAGTTCAAAGTCCTAAATTAGTATCTTTTGTAGATAAGATGGCGGTGTAGAATTTTAGGCCATTATCCAAGAAAATTTAAATCCAATTATGGACAATTCTACTTTGGGCAATTCTAGATTTCGGATTTTTTGTTATAACTAGATCTTATAATAAGACTTTAAAAAGTTGTATAGAACACGACAGATTTGTAACACTGCAGTTAAGGCGTCGTTATACCATTTACATCAAGAAAAGCGGCACCTAGTAAACTTAGTTTTATGACGTCAAATATTGTATTCTATTTAGAAACTTGTAACTTTTTGGCTTACCTTTCAGCATTGGGGTCCTGGATCAGCGTCGCCGGTATGCTATGCTCGATGTCATCTCGATCCTCAGCCGCGGGGGAAGCTCTGGACGCGGGGGACTCCGACCGGGAGCCTTCCCCCTCGCCCCGCTCCTCACCCCGCTCAGGTCGCTCCTTCACTCCGCTCTCTGGGCTGGTCGCTTCTTCTGGGGACAAATAGAGGATATGGTCATATATTTAAGAGGTTTAGTCAGAATTGTTGAGCTGGAGAAGCATTTGTTGAGATGCTTGATCACCTCTGCGGTATGACAAGATTCTTTCAAGATGATTTCTTGTTGATTGCTATAATTTTATTTGAAACATCATGATTGAGTTTCCTTCTATGATGAATTCGCCTTGAGTTATGATAGTAAATGCGATGCAAGTAATACACAAATTGGTAATTCTAATCTTGATTGATGACACGTGTCATGACATATCCAAAAATTATAAATTATTTGCTTCTATAACGTAATAATTCATTGAGTTTGTAATTTGGACCCTACCTAGTATTATACGGCAATGTCTTGCCAAAGACATTATACTACCTAAACAAGTGATAGCAACAATCACTTACCGATCAATGGCAATATATTATAATCGATTCAGACTGATAAAAAGAGGAAAATTACGCCGAAATGGGGCCATCGGCGGCCATTGCGCAAACACATGATTTATGATTGATTGGTGTTGTTGCGATACTCATCGACCGTAATAACAATTATTCAAAATGTGTTATCGATTGACATAATTCCGACGATAAATCGATTGATAAAACCGTCCCCATCAAAGGATATCTACTTTTTACATCCAAGATCCTATTGAAACAGCTACTTAAGGTAATTGTGATAGGGATTAATTATTAAGTCTACATAAATATTTAAAACGTTATTTTGATATTTATTGTATTAGTATGTATATCTAAACGACTACTACCTAAAACTATAAGACCACACACACGCATTATGGAATAAAAATTGTAAATTGATTGATACAAACAATAAGATGCAGTGACGTTTATTGATATTATTGTTTAAAACTCGATTGTATGATGTATATGATTTTGAAATATTTACACAAGCGAAATGTATTGACCTATATTATTATAATACCAGTGATTACTTTTATTCATTAATGTACAAATCTTGCAGGTTACTCAGTTCATAGTGACCAAAGTAGCAAAAGAACACTTTGAATGCAAAAATTGGCACTCATTTTGCTAATGGTGATAATTATTAAAGCACCAAAGTTTAAAAGATCACTGTCGAATTTGAACCACAAATTAATAACACTGACTTATCTCGAAAAGGTGAAATCAAAAATGCATCATGAGCAAACATCAGACCAACAGATGGTGCGGACGTCCTTTGATCAGACCGAATGCATTCTGATGCAGTGGAACCATTCGGCAGTGCAACCCGGGGGCAACATCTTCAGTACTGGATTGACATGCTGCGTTTTAATCAATTAGCCAACAGAACGGTTCTCGACCCACTGAGCAGTGAAATAAACGGACCACACCGCTACGGTTTTCGGCCATATCCGATTTCTTTTTTGGGAGGTTTCGCTGTTTTCAGGGTTTTTTTGGGTTGTTTTTGCTGTAGAGTCCGCAATTTGAGTTCTTTATTAGTTATAATAATTAAAACCATGATTACAATAGATAAGCATTATAAGTTTATCCTATTTTATTCTAGTACATACTTATGCTTATACTTTGGTCAATCAACCAATCAATCAATCAATGTTTATTTTCAAGAATACAGTTAAGAATAATTATAGTTTGTTAATTTGCGCACGTAGCTGATATATTACTTACTACTTTAGCACTTTCAAAGTTAAAAATAAATTTAATTTATTTATACATGATACTCTACAATATTGTTCAAACAAAGAAAAACAACAACAACAAGAAAAATGTTGTTAGTAAAATGTTCCAAGATCATTCTAAATTTGAAATCAACAACAGTTATTTTTGGCCAAACGTCTAAAATTAACGAAATAACTGTTAATCTAAGACAAGAAACTGGACCGCGATGACACAGCGTTAAAAATCTCGGACAAAACAACGAAACAATGGGTTGATTCCGAAAGCCGCGTGAAATCGACATAATATTCGATTATCGATATCTCGATGGCTAACGAAACGAATCGGGTCGCGATGATTTTAACTAAATCGCCGAATAACATCTCGATTTTATCGTGAAGATGTCTCGATGTCTTCATGCTATATTAATAGCGGTTGGTATCACAGAATCAATCATTTTAAAATGGAGGTCAGGTACCTATTGATGACTAATCATTCAAGCTTAGATTAGAGTCCTTATTTAGAATGTTTGATTCAGGGAATCAAACAAAGGAAAAGATAAGTTATACTGAACCACTTGCCCTTCATGTAAATTGAGTGCGCTTCTTCCAACCCACACGAACCAAAGGAAGGTATGGAATAAAAAAATAGTATTTAGTCACAAATTTAGTTTTTCTAATAACAACAGGCCGAAATGTATTTTGCATTTTATAGTCAGCGAGAGAGATAAAATTGCAAAGTAGGAAAAGTTGTCAACTAAGAAACAGGACATAGCCATTCTTTAATCGTATTGTTTGTCTGAAATTCATAAATATCCGCCGATAAGAATCGATTGTTATCTGAAATTTCATGAATGTGCAAATTTACGAGTGATAATTATCATGATTATGATAAAACAAACGTGTTTGTATTCTCACTTCTTGTACTTATCCATATGTTATCTTTATCAATGGATTTATAGTCTCTTGGCAACTAAATTACTTGAGTTCAGTTTCATATGTCATCAAAAAATATATAGGGACAAGTCAAACGGATTTTATCTATCCTGTAGTGTTAGTTTTTACCTAGGAAGGCAATGATAGTACAGATGGCAGTAGTCATAAAAGTCATGTGAGATGCCTTTAGGCGACTTGAATAAGATCTGACATCAGTGTTAGTTATAACACACTCGATAAGAAAGAAGGATAGTATAGTCATTGGCAAAGTTGAAACTAGTTCCCTTGCCATTGCCTTTTCAATGAAAGATGCAAAAAACATAAACTATGATAAACATCATATCTAGTCAATGGTCACTTGACTATGAAACAATACAGGATAGAATCTAGGTACCTATAGTTAAATGTCAAGTATTGGCATTTGTTGGAATTATCATAGACATAGCATTGAGAATAGCTTTCACCACACTTCGTCTGGACCTTTTGACTCCAATGATTTGAATTATAGCTTAGCATACAGATAGGAAAACTGGAACGAAACGGCCACACCATGTTTGGTTATAACGTGATAAAATAAACATTATCTTTATATGGGATCGTGTTTTAGTTTCATTTCTAGTCATTGGTTATTGTTTTAGAGAAAGATTAGAAATTCGAGCTACAGTCCTAATAAAACCAATATCCAAAATTTGAAATAATTAACTACAGAAACTAAAATTTGCCCATTTTATTGAAATCTACTATCGATCTTTGGTTGTTTTAAATCTCTTTTAAATCAAATTTTTGACTTAAAAGACGTTTAAGACTTAAGAAAGAATTTGAATGAAGACAATAACAATCAAAGTGGCTTTTCCAAGTTAATGAGATAGTGGCCAACATGTGACCGCATACATTAAATATTGAGTGCAGTCAAAAAAATTACATAAATATTTACAATTATGAGTCTGTAATGAACACAGGCAAGCTCGACATTACGAAGTAAAAACGAAGAAATATTTGTCAAAAAGTGGTTACAGTACAGAACAATTTTTACTGCGCATTGATCCGTGGCTTCCAAAGCTTCCTTATCAGCCGGTTATCAACAAATAATCACTGAAACGTGTCGATAGTGGTGATATGTCCCGATCAATCAAAGGCAGATGCCAGTTTAATCCTAGTGCCTGATTACGCTTTCGCAACTTATGAATCGTAGGGAATCAACTGATAAATTAAGTACCTATTATCTGGAATTAATCGATTTTTGTTATCTTGTGTTTGAGGTACCTACTGTTGTTCTCATCTCAATGGATTGAAGAGGGATGATGACTAAGTCAGCTAGGCGCTCGATTTGTATCTGAAAGACGCAGGTTCTAATCATAGGCGTGGCCCACATGTACCTTTACGTCTGAAGGCGTCGGAATCTGAAGCATGGCCGTCATTGAGTACCTCGGAGTCTGACTTATATGCACATTATTTTTATCGACACGACGTATAGTTTCATCGGGTTAAGGAAAACACCGTAAATAAACCTGAATACTGATTCATTGTTCAGTTTACTAGTACGGGTACTAGTGGTACTAGTAGTACTACTACTTCTTTTAATCGTGTTTTAACATACTCGAAGAAAAGGAATACAAATAATGACGGGGTGGATGAAGAAGAAATGAGTTATGGAGAGACATTGATGAGGAGCAATTGTGGAGTATGATTCTAAAGACATAGTAACTCACCAATAGTCACACATCATAAAAAGAGTGAATAAATATAAATCAATACTAGATGTCAATTGAATCACTATGGCGCTAATTTAATCAACGTTCATCACGTTATTCAATCTATTGTTGACTCATTTGAATGCACCGTGACGAATGCAAGTGATAAAAGCAAATTAGATTTTTTCCTTCTGTGTTTTTGGAATTTATCTAGGAACTATGCCTAACACAATTAATAATAATGAATTTAAAATCGTTTTAACTACAAGAAACTTATAAAGGTATATGTTTCTTGTTGTTAAAAAGATAACAGGTAACATGGCGTGTAAATCGCGAACCAGACAGAAATCAAAAGACCATCTCGGATGAGTCTCTAAAAACAAATGAAAATAAGCGTGAAGTCGTCACGCAATGTCGTGAGATCGATCTCAATGTGTCAGACACTCGATTCAAGGGAGCACATAAATCTGGTACGTCTAATTGGCTTGTTGGTTTTGGTAGTCTTTTAAAGTCTGCAAAGGTTTAATTGCAATATATAACTAAATTGCTATTTCAAACTAAATATATCGATGATTGCTTAACAGACACATTTAAATTTAAAACAAGTATATGTTTCTTTCTTCGAAACAATTCTTCGTCTTCTTAAACATTTTTTCACATAGGGGTCAGCACAGTATATTAATTCCTACGATTTTCTTCTGTCGCATCTCACATGCCATTTCACTCGACACTCTCTTCCTATCCATGTTATCCTTAATGCAATCTACTCATTATTTCTTTTTTATTTGCGTATTCCTCAAATCCTTAAAATCCATATTCAAGGCCCTCTTTGAAATGTGGGAACCGTCATCTACCAAGAAAAATAACCATCTACCAAAATGACTTTGATCTATAAATTGAGTTATAAAACGCCTATAAATATCTCGAAATATACAATTTTACAAGTTTAGCATAATAAACTACCACATTATCCCTAAAAGATGACAAAATTAAAATGAATCTAAATTATTTACATTTAAACTGTAAAAGCGCATTAATGACACTCAAATCCCCAATTTTTGACACGCCATATAATTTTAGCATACGTTTATTCTGAATAAATATATGCAGTAATGAATATTTTATTAGAAATCACATCAAATGTAGGTGGTCTTCACGTTAAAATTACTATGCGACCGATTTTTAAAAGCTGCTGTCATAAATTAATAAGAAAAGTATAA
This sequence comes from Ephestia elutella, assembly GCA_018467065.1. Taxonomy (NCBI): domain Eukaryota; kingdom Metazoa; phylum Arthropoda; class Insecta; order Lepidoptera; family Pyralidae; genus Ephestia; species Ephestia elutella. The sequence goes on along the minus strand of CM031573.1, from coordinate 1,426,084 downwards.
TCAAAAGCTATCTGTATTAATAATATGACCGTATCTATAGGTATTTGTTGATCGAATGTAAATTTTTAGCGATTTATAAATATATACCTAAATCGATTGCTAACTATCAAATATTATATTATGCATACCAATATGTTACGAGAAATAAAAATGAATATTGTAAGTTAATAAATTAAATATTGAAGATGATTCAAAACCTAGATAAGGTTATTGAATGAAGCCCAATTTGGAAAAGCTTTTCGTGACTAATTAACTGACTCAATAAAGTTTGCTGGAGACGTAATTGTCATAAATATAAATCATTTTGCCAATCTAGGACATTTAATGAATCATAGAGATGCTGTTTAACCAATCAGTAACGCCATTTTGATTACAAATACAGCGTCCAGCCTCAATTTGTTAACGTTCAGTAAACAAGCACACAGAAGTACTTATTTTAATATGAATAAAAATTACGTGAGAAATAGATAGACATTACAGATTTACTTATTGCATTTCAATAGTGTCTATCAGGGCTTTATACAGGATGTTTGGGTAAACACCTGCATCCTTTTTAGGGGTGAAATTACTCATGAATATGAGCAACTTTTTGTATGGGACCGACTCTGAAATCTCAAAAAAATCAGCTGTTCCATACATTTTGGGCGAGTAGGTATTGTAAAATGTATGGAACACCTGATTATTTTTTTGAGATTCCTCTGAAAAAAAATAGTAAATTAGTATTTAATTAATTAAATGAAATTGCAAAGCTTTGATGTTAGTCAATACTATAAATTCGCTAGCTGACTGTTCAGTTTACTAATGTTTATACGGCTAAAACATTATGTATACCAAAGATCAGCGCAGCGCCGACGTGAAATCACCAACGCACTTGACATCACCAACGCAACAAGTGACAATTTGTTTACATATCTCGAAATTTCCATTGAAGTGAAACCATGTTATGCAGCTAGCGCTGTTAGATACAACTTTGACAACACCCTGTATAACAGAGATCAGCGCCGCCGACGCGACGACGTCACCAACGCAACAAGTGACTAATTGTGCCTGTCACTAACGTTCGTATCCTCTTAACCCGCGCTTCGGATCAGCTAGTGGATTTGTGGATTCTCTTTTTATTGTATGAAAATGACCAAATGCCACACGCTACAATGACAAAACACAAAAAAAGGGCGGACGTAAAACAAATGAGCATCATGGTTCATTTTCCGAGCCTCGTGGCAAGCCGCGCTAATCATAGAGCAACACGGACCGTTCCGCGCGCGGAAGTCCTTGTTACTCGAAGGCGCTAATAGATGTAAAAGTCTGAAAGACAATGCAACATTTGATGAAATCGATACAACATTTAATCATATGATAAAGTCACTACAAAATGTAATAAAAATAAATATTGTTAAGAAACACATTTATAAAAACAAGTACAGTATCCTAACTAATAAGACACGAGTTATTGAAAGTGTACATCAGTAAAGCCGTATCTTTTGAGCAATTTTTTCCAACGCCAGTGGAATGCCCCCTATCCGGCACAATGGAAGGTCTGACAACGATATCATTTGTCAACTTGTTGATCGTCACACCATCAACTCGCAGCTTTTGGACTTCCACGCTTATGGACTTTTATTGTCAAATTATCAAATTGTTGATAGGAAAATACAGTTTTGTAATATTGAATGAATAATTTTGATAGTTTAACAATAAAACTTTTTTTTTCAATACTTATTTTTTAATACTGTTTTTTTTGTTTTTTAATATATAACTATTTTCTAAATATATTTTTTAATGATTCTTACAAGTATTTTATTTTTCGACTTCACGGTCAGCCAACTATATTTCATTATCATAACGAATATATATATTTTTTAACTTTCTAAATTATTAGAAACTAAAATGTTAAAACTACAAATGCATTTTTTTATTGTATTTTGAAGACCTCCGTGCTCTTACTGCCCCCGGTCGGGTCAAGATGGAAAATGATTTTTTTCAGAGAAGATTTGGAAGATTGTTATAAAATATAGTATTGTTATATTCATAACACAAGCCTAAAACTTACTTTGGGGCTAACTCAATCTGCATGATTTGTGCGTATATATTTAAAAGTATATATTTTTTATACCAAAATATTCGAAAAAAAAAATTTGCTGTTATCATACTACGATGCATCATCAATCTTACTAAATCACATAAAAATATACATACAATCGACATAATCGATTTCAATCAATAAAGAATCGAGGCAGAGTCGTGTCAACTCGCAATTTGTTTTTGGCGGGAACAGACAAGCGACATATTATAGTAATTATGTAAAAAATGACCACCCTTCATGGACGTCGTTGACAAATGCTGCGAATTTGTCAAAGCTCTGGGGCTTTTATTAATTTTACATCACCATTTTTTCCATTCGAAGACTAGCTTTTTATTGCGTATTTGATTGACTGCTACACGTGATGCATGGGGTCCAAATAAAGAAAATAAAAAATATAACGAAAAAATAAATAAATCAATAAGTACCTTTCTTATCGTACTCTCTCTATAGTCGTATTTCTTCATGGTTGAGAGTCATGGTCATTACGTGGAATGAAACACATGCAACGACTTCTTTGGCAATGTTAATGGAGTGGTTAGTACCACATAGTAGCTATCAACTCTAGCGCAAGTTTCGGAAGCAAGTGCTGATCTATGAAAAATACCATACAACAAACAAATTGACTCATGAGGCAAAAGTAGTTCGAACCTGGGACATATCAATCACAGGCGGACGTCTTAACCAATCGACCACATATAAAGGCACTAATTCCACAAATTAAATACAAGCTATGTTAGTTGCAATTTCTAAATATAATTTTGCATTTTAAGACAGAATTGTTTTGACTGTGTGAATTAATAGATGATCATAAAGTATCATGGTTATTACATAAATTAATTTGCAAAGTTCGTGACTTTTTTGTTTTGACTGATGATATACTCGTAGACTTGTCTCGATACTGTCATGAATGTCAAGGTCTCAGGCTATAGAACATGTTTTACTTATCTGTACTATCTATTTATATAATAAAGCAGAAGAGTTTGTTTCTTTAAACGGGCTAATCTCTGGAACTAACGGTGCTATTTGATTTTTTTATATGATAAGGAATTTATCTATACATACAGGATGTTTTTTAAATCATTGGCATCCTTTCTACTGGTGAAAGTACTCATGAACATGAGCAACTTTTTGTATGGGACCGACTCAATCCGATGGAAATAGAAATCAGCTGTTCCATACATTTCGGGTGAGTAGGTATTGGAAAATAGTATGGAACAGCAGATTTTTTTTTCCATCGGATTGAGTCGGTCCCATACAAAAAGTTGCTCATGTTCATACTCATGAACATGAGCAACTTTTTGTATGAAAGTACTCACTTTCACCTGTAGAAAGGATTTTTTTTTTTATTAAAAATCTGAGTGCGTTTGACCTCTATCTTGCCTGATGGGAAGCAAAGATGAGATCTAGGGTGGTACACGCAAACTCAACAAGGATGCCAATGATTTAAAAAACACCCTGTATAATAAAACAGTAAAAATATTTTGTCTGTACATTTAGTATTTTTGACTGAAATGGATAGAGGGACACCTAAAGAGAATAATAGAAAGAAAAAATATGTTTTTTAGTTTCTTGTCTCTCTGTCTGTCTGTATGTATGTACGCGTTTCACGCAAAAACTACTGGACGGATTTGAATGAAACTTTTTTTGTTGTATAGCTATTAAACCTGGGCAACATATAGGCTATAATTAATTTTTAAAACTGGAACACCTGATGAAGAACCTTAACAGAACAGCTAAACTATAAGAAATATAGAAAATGGTACCTTTGCAAAAGTTTATCAATCTGAAGAGCATTTTCTGTTGACGTATAAAAATCGAAGATCAGGATCATCTGATGAAGAACTCCAAGAGACCAGCTACACTATAACATATATGAATGTGGCGCCTTAGCAAAAGTTGTTCAACCTGATGAGCTTTTTCTACTGACATATTCAATATTTATTGAAGATCTGGAACATTTGTTCCCGTTCATCAACATATATTCCCGCGGGACACGGGATAACGGCTGAAATCTTGAGTACTGGAGTTTAGGTTACTACGAAGCGAAACTCAAGCGAGCGAAGCCGCGGGCAACAGCTAGTAAGGAATATGTAGACTTGACACAAACTTGAGTGCCGAGTGACATCGATATAGAGTAATCATACGGTATGGCTGACTGATAACAAATCAACGCAGAGCCAAAACCGCTGATCATAGAATATTGAAATTTTGCAGACAAATCGTGCGTAAGTGATCACTAAGAATGAAATTTCGGAAATTCCACCCTGGGTGAAAAGAAAGAGACATAACAAGACATTCACGCGGGCGAAGCGGCGGGTAAAAGCTATCCTAACTAATATTATAAATGCGAAAGTGAGTTTCTTTGTTTGTTTATTTGTTTGTTACCTCTTCACGCTTTATCTACTGAACCAATCTTCCTGAAATTTCGCATACACATAGTTAGAAGTACTGAGAAGGACATAGGGTACCTTTCATTTCGAGAAAAAGTACTGTTCCCGTAGGAAATTCACGCTGGCGAAGCCGCGGGAAAAAGCTAGTTACCTATATAATAACAAAAATATCCAATTCACTAATTTGTTCCTTAAAATTAGAAAAAAAACAGCGAATTACATTTTGTTCTACCTAGATAATTTTTACAATAAATAGTAAACAAGATAAGTAAGTGACTGCTTGGCCTGTTAAATGGGTCAAGCTGACCCTGGCGGAAAGCTTCGTTTTTCATGGACTGAAAATATAGTTATTTTTACATGACTGCTCAAAAAAATAATGTTATGTTTTCAGGGTTTATAAGAGATTCTTTATTTTATTAAACCATTAATTTACCATTTCATTTTATTACAAAACGACAGATGTAGTTTGTGAGTGAGGTATCCTTAGAATATGATTCCTCCATGCCAAATTTAAGAAAAAGAAAGTATATATTTAGGATAAAAGCATTCAAAAGTTTTATTTAGGAAGAAAATTACTGGGCTGAACAAAGAACAAACTGTTTGAATCTAGGTATCGAGTTGATTTAAGCAGAATCCTTTTAATCAAAGCGTTTTAACTCTATCACTACTACTTCAAGAAATTAGATAATTTGACGACCTCCGTGGCGTCCTGGAACCCCTGGGTTCAAGTCCCAGTCCCAGCAGCGTGGCCAAATATTTCTCTATGTTTTCACAGATTTGTCTTCGGTTCTAAGTATAGCATACACTACGTTTATGCCGGTATGCTCATTTCTGTGTTTGTGTCCAACCACAGAAGAAATATATTTTATACCATGGTCCCACGATACAAGCTTAGTGCTTCTCTGAATGGTTTCCAAGTCTTTTATTTATTATTTTTTTTTAGACACAATAGGGGACCGGACAAGGTATGAGAATTATTAAAAATATGTAATTTTATGATAGAATACATATAAATAAACACATTTTGCGACTTTTTAGCACGAGTTTATTCTTCAGAGCCAATTTATTCGAGTTCAAACTTTTAGGGAAAGTCCATTTTCTACGCGTGACGTCATATGAATGTACGTTTAGTTAGGGGCGTTTTGGTATCGACCAAACATCGCTTAAAAATGTGAATTGTTTTTTGCTATATCTTGGGAAATACTTTGGTTATGGATGTGATTCTTTTACAAATGATTCTATTAGTGTGAGATATTTCAAAGAAGCATATAAAAAAAAAGTTGTCCGGTCCCCTATTATGACATTAGGCCCAATCCAAAAACACAACATATCCATAACCGAAAAAACCTCGCGACCCCGGCTCCGATATATCAATCGATAAAGGACTCGAGCACTCGATAATCGACGCCTCGTAATTATCGCGTTAATATCATAAATATCAATCAATGTCAGGCCGAAGTTAAATTAATACCTTTATGAATGTGTCATCGTATCAATCAAAAACAGGCAGAGATTGATGGGTGGTCGTGAAACAAAATACGGCATCGATCATTGCCTTAGCTTTTTGGATTAGGATACTGGAGTTAACGTATACCTCTATGGTATCGTAGTATACGTGTCTCTTAATGAGTCTAGGGTTCAATACGCAGTTCTAGATAGAAGATATCTTTCACATAGTCCAGGGTCACTGATGTTTTCCCACCTCTCTCCTTTTATTAATTTTATATCTTTATTTAACTTTTTTATAAAAAAGTAAAAGGCGGTCTTACAACCTTGGGCTTTTTACCAGTCAACCAATTGGGTGATGTAGAAACAGTACGTGTAAAAAGTAGTGCAAAAAGTCTCTTTTCTGTTGTTCCATTGTATGATGTATGTCCCTCTTTATTATTTTTTTTACTTTTTTTTTTTTACTTTTTACTCTTATTTTTTTCTTTAGACTGCTATTGAATAAGTACCACTTATTGTACGCTACGCCAATTTCTTCATAAAGCTAAATTTCTCAAAGAGGACTGTTCAAAACAAACTTGTCAACTTTCAAAGAGCACAAAGCAAAAAAAAACACTAAAATTAAAAAAAAAATAACGGAAACGAAAAAAATCCAAACATATTTCCAATTCAGCCTAACCCGTCGACGGGGGAGCGGAAAAAGACGGATTTACCCCGTATCTCCTAAACATTAGTACAAATGGACCGACCCCGCCACTAATGAAAATGATGTCTGCCACTCGGCCCGGTGACAAATACGGATCGGGTCCCGGACATGATTTGGTCCGGGATTTTTCACACGTTCCCCGCTAATCCTGGCGGTCCAATCGACCCCCATAGATCTGACGGGCTTCTCCGCTTTTTTTTAGTGACAGGGTCTATTTTTTTTAATTATGTCGAAGGGTTACTAAATTCGTCTCGATAATTTTTTTTTGGCTTGCTTTACGTATATAAATTGTTTTTTTTAGGGTTATTGTAAGTTTGCCATCAAATTCATTTGGCCATCAAAAATGTATATGTAGATTCGTCATCAGATGCCGTTTTTTAAATAAATGACAATGTCAGTAAGTTTAATTAGGTAACCTGTCAGGTAAGTAATAAGTCAGTGAAGAAAAGAACAAAAAAAAGTGATAGAAGTTAGGTACTACTTGTATTATAAACAGAATATAAAAATACATAAGTACTTATATGCTAAACTAATTGAGAAATTATTTTGTTTTTTGACACTATAACACTATGTATTACTATATCATTTAATAAAGATCATAATATATTTGCATAAAAATGCATTACTTTTACGTGCGAAATGTCATTTTCAAATGTTAATTATATGTCAGAAAGCTGTCAACCGAGTTAAAAATTCTATTTAAAACGTAGACATGTTTAACAAGGTAATTAAATATTACAAATAAATAATTCATCTGACGGATTGAAAGCGAAAATTATTCAAAAAATCCGTTACCTCGTAAAGATTTATATAAAACTTAATCCGTGGACAAAATTACCATCTTAAAAGATTAGAAACCTTATTGCTACCGAATATTAATATTAAATTCATTTCTATATGCAAAATTCTACTGGTATTTTATTTGACTCATTAATTTAATGCGTTGTAATCAAATTATGATAAGAGTAGTAAAACTGCAATAATATTTGCTCATGTAGAGAGCATATCATATTAAATGAAATTGTTTATGTTAGATGTAGAACTTCGCTTATTGTCGTCAATAAATTCACTTGTGTGTCATGGATTGGATACACTGTTAAATTTGTCCTTAATCGTGTTAGAGCTTCTAATAAAAAAAACTTTTATCTAATTTCACTTGTATGGGTTTGTATGTCTGTTACCAAATTAGGCGAAGTTAATTTCATAGTCATTAAAAAAAAATACTGATACTGAAAGCCGTTTAATAACACTAGGTATGCAAAATAAAATTTGCAGTAATTTTGATAAATTGCAGTCAGACACTTAAATTTTATGTGTGGATGGATTTGATATTTAATTTCTTTATTTTAGGAAGAAGCATTCTATGGCAAACCCAGGAGGTCCTATCGTAGGCATCTGTCATACTAAAAGGGTCAAAACGGCATTAGCATAAGAATGCGAACTCTCCATCGAGCAGCCACTCTGACGCAACTCTGACACACATAGCTCACGTTGTATTGCCATTTGTGTATTTTGTAGAAAACAACCTCATTTTGTTTCTCTAAATTAGCAATACACCAATCCAAGTAACTGTAGAAATGACAATAATATATCTTACAATTGGACTTGGTCCTTTCGGAATGGATTACGTAAATAAAAATCATCGTAAAATAAAAAAGGAGCCCTAGGTTCTAGGTATAAGAAAATCCTGAAAGAATACACCCTTATCTTGTCATTGTCAGTAACAAGTCACAATGTCTTGCGAACAAACGCTTCAACGAAGACGTTGAAACCATTCACGTCAACTAGATGCTATCTATTGTTTCTTATTATGTCAATCTATTTATTATTTCTGTGTGATAGACTGATTTGAGTTTTCCAAATGATGAAACCCTTTGATGAAAAGTCATTTAGTCATTTATCTGTTGTAGTTTAACACTGGAATCGATAGCAGTATGGTCGTTCTAAAATGCTAGTAGCTTGGAGATTTATAATAAATTCTGTAGGTACTAAATTAGTTTTTGTCGTGAAAAAGAGCCTGTCAATAAAGTATTGTTGATTTATTTTTTAGATTTTTGCCGGCTCTAATGTGTTGCACCATAGTGCATGTTCACCTGACAATGCAGGCATTGTCAAACATAGCACCATGTCGTAAAAAAGGCACAATTATTATATGATTTAAAAGCGCTTAATGTGAAATTACGAAACAATTTTCGCTGGTCGGATAACATGCAAAATTGCAAATATCTTGTATCGTCGCTCAATTTCCGATGAGGCCCGATAAAGCAAAGGTCACGACATGCCGCGCTTGTTTTGCGATCTGTACAACATGAGTAACATCTATTAGTCTTTGTAGAGTGCATGGGGCAAGCGGTCATTGGTGGTAGCGTCAGCAAATATTGTTGGGAATTAATCAACTATTTGTTTTTGAGATAACTTTATATAACTAATTAAAAAATACATAGTAGTGATTGCAACGGCGGACTTATCCCATGAAGGGATCTCTTCCAGTTCTAGAGCTAACAGTTTTATGTAAAGTTTGTGTGTTTTTAAAGGTACTTTTCGTGGTGATATTACAAGTACGTATAAAGCTTTTTAATAAACCTTATAATATAAGAGGTTCCCTTTACAAAGTTTATTCAAAATTTTATTTCATTTAAATTTTGAGTAAATAGGCATAGCGTACACTAATATAGGCACTCATATATGAATGTGAACATTCTCATTGTCCTATTTTTTAAATAGGTATTAGTGCTAGGATAGTATTATAATCTATACATATAATAAAACATTAAAAATATTTTGTCTGTACATTTAGTATTTTTGACTGAAATAGATAGAGGGACACCTAGAAAAAATAGTAGAAAGAAAAAAAAATTTTTTGGAATTTCTTGTATGTCTGTCTATCTGTCATGTCTGTATGTACGCGTTTCACGCAAAAACTACTGGACGGATTTGAATGAGACTTTTTGTTGTTGTATAGCTATTAAGCCTGGGCAACATTAGGCTATAATTGATTTTGAAAACTGGAACACCTGATGAAGAACCTTAACAGAACAGCTAAACTATAAGAAATAGGGAAATGGTATCTTTGAAAAAGTTTATCAATCTGACGAGCATTTTCTGTTGACGTATAAAAATCGAAGATCAGGATCATCTGATGAAGAATTCCAAGAGACCAGCTACACTATTACATATATGGAAATGGCGCCTTAGCAAAAGTCGTTCAACCTGATGAGCATTTTCTGCTGACGTATAAAAATTGAAGATTATGGAATATCTGATGAAGAATTCCAAGAGACTAGCTACCTACCTACTCTATAAGATAAATGGAAATGGGGCCTAAGCAAAAGTCGTTCAACCTGATGAGCATTTTCTACTGACGTATAAATAGACAGGACACGGGATAGGATAAAGAGGGACTCGAGGTGGGAGTGGTGGTACACGGGAAATTGTAGATAACGAGCAGACGAAGATTTTTTATTGAATGAAATCGTTTATCACTTTTGATTCATTTTAACACCGCGACTGTACTACGACTACCTAACATATTCATGCGGGACACGGGATAACCAAATGGCTGAAATTTTGAGTACCGGAATTTAGGTTACTACAGTTTGGAACACAAAAAGATTCTTCATCTAAGCGAAACTCACGCGGGCGAAGCCGCGGGTAACAGCTAGTCTGTGATATAAGACGGAATAACTAGTAAACATCATAAAAGAAACCGGGCTATTATGATTCATAGTGCTAAAGATTGTCCTTGTTTTGAATTGATACATTTTAGACATTGACATTTTCTTTTTCTCTTAAATCAATGAGATTAAATTAAATTTGAAAGGAAAACGATCAATGTTATCACTACAATTCGTCTAGACTTTGCTCGTTAACGATTAACAGAAAATAAACTTGCACAAAATCGATTTTAATAGTAAAAATATTAGTAGAAAAAATTTCCATCGATTGAACATGAAGAATCTTCATGTTCAATAAGTACATTTTCATTGAAGATGTACATATCTTCCTGAAATTTCGCATACCCATAGTTAGAAGTTTGAATTTTAAGGTATCCTATTGGGTGAAATGATCCCGGTATAAGTGGACTGATCACCCGTCTGGTGCTTGCGCTGGCGTCCATAGGATAGGTATGTCCATGGGATGGTCATAGGGCCATCCCATAGATACAGGATACCTTTCATCCTGGGAAAAAGCACTGTTCCTGTGAGAAATTCACGCGGGCGAGGCCGCGAGCTAGTTATGTATAATTGAGAGTTAATATAAGTTTAGTAGTATGTCCACATAATGCACAAGGTAGGCATCGTCGGAACTCCACCTTGCGCGTGGCCCGACACGCACTTGACCAGTTATTTTTCTTAAATCAGTGACGTTCCTGACGGACTCTCGTTGCTGACCGTACGTTTGATCCAATTCAACATGCTAAGAGTACCTGGTCTAACGCCGTCCTCGCGTCTCTGGGCGGAGCCACCCGTTCGTTTGACCAATCATTTTGCTCCGTTCAGGCAAAACTAATTATACTGATTTATGTTCCCATTGTTCATTGTTATATGTCTTTCTCTTACTATAAACTCACGTGTATGCATCTTTGCTTGATGTATCTTTTTGTTTTTACGGATCGCTAGATACGTGGATAATTAGTCGTTTGGTGTTGATGCTATCTGTTGTTCGCTTTGTTTCCGTTTTTTTTGGATAACTTACATTAAAAAATGGGAATCTAAGTGTTAAGTACAAGCTAACTTCTTTGTATTGGCAGATAGAGTTTTTATAAAGTTGTAAGTATTTCTTTGAGATTCCTTAAATTGTTCATATATTTTTCGGTGTACTTATAAACTGAACTATTTTTGTAACAGCACGAAAGACCACATTCACTCCGCTTAGGCTATCCGTCTCATTAAAGCACTTTCGCTACAAAACAACCAACAAAAAATCCTACTAAATATTTGCACCGGCGTTGAACTCGGAATGGCATGCGAAAAATCCTTTCAATCTACATTTCGAAGAACAAAAAGTAGTCGCCAACAAACAGCTACAAAAAGAGGACGTCCATTCCATTTCGAGCTGTAGAAATCGCGCTGTCACTCCATTGTGTATCAATATTTTGTAAAATATATTCCACGTTCGAAAAACAAACCAGCAAATCAGAGCGTCCGGCACGGCAGCTGCGGCGCATCGCATTCACCTGTCGTTCAAGAAGCGCGCGCGCACGTGGGCGGGGCCTATTCGAATTTGGAATGCGCGGTTTTCGCGCTTTTTTCCATTTGCCCGTCAAGCCTACGGAATTCGGGTGCGATATTTTCTCGAAGTGGAATTCGAAGGCTGTACCGTGAGTTGAGATATTTATTTCTTTAGTTGGCGCTTGAGATTTATGTGAGGTGGTTTCTTTTTGTGTGGATTTATTGGGACAGCTAATCCAGGTAGTGTACCGGCAGACTGAAGACGGAGGTTCTGATTCAGACTTTGATAACGAAGTCTTAGAAAACAATGGGTTCTTGGGGCATTTTAGAAAGCAAGATCGACTTTGTTTCTGTATTAGATGACGGAAGAACACTATGAGAAGGGTCAAAGTGATAAATATAGAGCAATGACCAAACCCAAAATTTAAAAAAATAGTTAATAATCATATCGATTTCTTAGGTAAGTATTATGTAGCTTTTCTTAGGAATTTAATTTGGTGAAGATAGTTAATTTTTCCTTTAATGAATAGAGTAAGAAAGATTATTTTAAATGAATTAAATTATTTTCAAAGAATTATGAATTTATTTTAAACACCAGAAAGAGTCTTTATTACAAAACAAGAATAGCTAAACATTTTCACATATTTGGTAAATAAATTCTAATTTAACCCTACGACTGCAGAAAGCTAAGGCGCGGAATAAAAAGAGTTGCAGCGTGCATTTTATACCTCTAAATTATTATGGTAAGTGACACGTTTGAAGGCAGCTAGCGTATTAGCATCAGGTTTAGAGAATTACGCTTTGCAAGTCAAGAGAACCTACTATGGGACGACACTTTCAAATTGAGCATTTCGCATATATATTTATTGGCGCGAAATTCAGTTTATTTAATTGGTTGTAATTTCTTTCGGAAGTGTATACTGCCAGTTTGGTCCCATAGCCTCAGGATCTGATGACAGGATCCTGGAGAAATCGAGGGAACTTTTCAAATTTTATAGGCACATTTATCGCGATTTGATTATATTACAGTCCAATGAAATCTCGCAAGTTAAATTTTACCCAGTACCCAGTTTCCGGTTGAGCTGAAATCTTGTATGCGTACATATGTAGGTATATCGCGTGACAATGCAATATTATAATGTATGTAGTTAGGTATAATTTGCCCGCCCGCCCTAAATGAAGAGGGTTTGGTATATTTGTCATCTTAATAATGCCGGAGCTGGAAGGTGGCCATAGGAACTCCGCTATAAAATGACACAACCCCATCGAGTTTGGGCTCGTTTGATTCGTATTGATGAGTACTTTTATCGACCGAGCGAGCGCAGCGAGCGAAGCGTCTCAGTTTCCACTAGCCGAAAATTCTTTTGTCTGTCCGGATGTTATCGCCTACAGGTCGCATTTCTGAACCGATTCTCATGAAATTTTGTAAGCAGGTTCGGTAATTTTATAGAATTTTTTAGTCGAGCCAGTTTTTCGAAATTTTAAAAAATGGCCGAAATATATAAAAAAAACCTCATATCTCAGCTATTTAAAAAATAATTCAAAAATGTCATTACACATTTTTGTTATTTTTATTAAGACGCATTTTTTTTGTTTGAACAACATAGTAAAATTCAATAAAACCGCTATAAATCCATATGTTATAAATTCTCATACGATAGTTCACAAAAAAATCAATAGATGGCGCAGCAAAGCTTTTAATACTCGCAAAATCGCTAATACGTTTACAAGAGTGACTTGATTTATTTATTAAATAAAATTAAATGGTTCTTAAAAATCATATGGCTTTTTTTTTGTCTTGCTTGGCTTTGAATTGTGTGTATTTATTTGGTTAATGGTATTGTATTGTGGATTACTTTGCATGGTAGAATTATCTTGAACACTTGAAATAAATCTGCTGATATCAAAAAACTTCATTGTATGATTAGAATCCTATTATAAAAAAAAGTAATATATATATTACCTACATACCTACTAATCAGAGAGATTCGATTTCAAATTGAACTTTCTTTTTTAACTTCAATTTTGTTGCGCAAATAACATATACATACATATAACCAATAGGTACCATGCATTTCTGACGACCTCCGTGGCTTAATGGGTTCGATCCCCGGTCGGGTCAAGATGGAAAATAATCTTTTTCAGATTGACGAGGGTTTTGGATATTTATCTATATGTATTTGTTATAAAATATAGTATTGTTAAATTAGCATCCCGTAAAGTCTTGAACTTACGTTGGGGCTAACTCAATCTGTGTGATTTGTCCGTCTATATTTATTATTATATTATTATTTATATTATTTAAGGCAAAAAAGGCAGGTTTCAGTATTTTTTTTAGTGGTACCAACCACAAGAACATGTTTGGGCTTATGGGTAAAATATGAGAACTTTTTACTTTCTTTCCAGCATTGGTAGATTGGTTTCAAAACTCTTTTTAGCCAGGGACACGGTAAAATATCGGTTATTTCGTGGAAGGGCTCGCGAGGTCTACTGTTCTGACAGAACCACTAGTCATATATGGTAACTAGGGTCTGATGCTGGAGCTGGAAGGGGGCCATAGGAACTCGGCAATAAAACGAGAGAGCCCCATCGAGTTTGGGCTCGTTTGATTCGTATCGATGAGTATACTATGATCCTATATGTATAGTAACTAGGGTCTGATGCTGAAGCTGAAAGAGGAAATCCGCAATAAAACGACACAACCTCATCGAGTTTGGACTCGTTTGATACGTACCTACCTATACATCAAGATCACAAAGCAACAATAAAAGCTTGTATCAAAAATGACATTTATGTAAAAAAAACTTGTTTTTAAGTGACTCAACTTGGTGAGGTGAAACTGATAAAGAAGTCCATAGATGGAAAACGTAGGTGCAAATACTTTGTTTCCCGATTATTCAATGATGCTTGGACCGATTTGAAAAATTGGTTTATTTGTCTTATTGGGCAATTGAAATAAACATATTCGGACAGACAGTCCTGTGGTGGGACCTGAACATTTCTGATTCTGAACACAAAAAGGGTAAAATAAAATTTTTTTCCAAAAAAATTTAACCGCCTTCAATACAATACTAAACTCAAAATCGAGAAATAATAAAATTAGACTTCTACTCAACCAGTAGGTAGCCTTATTATTTCTCGATTTTAAGTGTAGTATTGAAGCCGGTTTATTTTTTTTGGAAAAAGATTTTATTTTGATTTCAAATTGAACTTTCATTGTAAGGTATTTTTTGCGCAAATTACAAATAACAATAACCATGCATTTCGAGGCAAAAAAGGGATAGTTTCAGTAATTTTTTTAATGATTATGACCATGACCAACCCAAAGAACAATGTTTCAGAATGTCTGTGACATGAGGGGATAAATTTTCAAAATTATGATATCAATTACGTGTTACATTCTGGGGATCGTTACTATGGGAAATGCTTAGGCAAAATAAGGCACGAGGGCAATTATAACGTACAACTGTGTTCCGATGATTTACTCTTACCAATCGAAATGCGTCAAGGTACGCTTATACGATAATTACAAAATTATATACGGGCGCACTTTGTTTATTACAGCTTTAGAGGCACTTCGGGATGAGGCATTTGTTGATGAGGGAGGTTATAGATAGATATAGATAGATAATTTGTTTATATTTATCAAAAATACACACACGTTATAATTACATTAATAAGAGAAATACAAACACAACAGTATGACAAAAAGATAAATAAAAACATGAAAATTAAACATGTGTGCCGCAGCGATAGCAATAGGTTTAGGCTCAGCAATATGTTTGCTCACTGAACAAACCACTTCACTTTCACAACACAAGGGATGGCAGTAGATGTTTGGATGCGAAACCTAGAGTTTTTTTTGTTTGACTCTCATAGTGTAGACACTTAACACCGCCGAGTTGATGCTGAATTAGGTACGCAACGCAATGTCCGTACAGGGTGGAATCAGTTGAAACTTTGGCCATACTTGGCTAAAAAAACGATTAAATGAGAGCCAGGAGCACATCGTTCTAATTTCGATATTAAATTATATTATAGGTTGGTTTCAAAACTCTTAAATGGCTTTGGTAAGCCAAGGAAACGGTAAAATATCCGTTGTTTCGTGGTTATCAGGGCTCGCGAGGTCTACTGTTCTCACAGAACCACTAGTTTTATTTCCATCAATAAACTAAAACTCTGCAGAATGGTGCAACTTTTAATTTTTTTTATTATGAAGATTATAAAGTTTTTAGTTGACCAGTTACTGTAGTAGTTATACAAAGGGATTGCTCAATATGATATAAATATATTCCTAATGAGTAAAAAATATTTCTCGACT